>VYZV01046033.1:0-14533 GCA_013401275.1 Pandion haliaetus | reverse complement strand
TTCCCCAGCAGGGAGTATGCGTAGTATCAGCATCATCAATAATTGCTCTCGAGGTTAAAACAGGAGAAAGGCCCACAACAGTTAAACCACCCCCTCACAGCTGTAAATTACTCATCAATTGTTAATGTTGCAGCCCTGAGCCAGAGCTGACTCAGCTGTCATTGCAGTTTTGTCATGGAGAATTTCATTTCCCTCCTGCTGCTCCAAAATCCCCAGCGTTGGAAGCAGCACTTAATTGTACCACAGCTAGTGGGAAATCCAGCTCAGGCCTTATTGTTCCCAAAGACTACTGACTTCTTTTAGGGCAAAATCAGGGCAGAAAGAATACGAGTAATCAGATTCTTCTTTTTAGGACCTACATTTTAAGACCTTTCTTGAAAATGCAGATAGTGTGACAACAGGGATCAATACCCAGGTTTCTAGACATGTCATCAAGCCAATGACTGAGGTTTTCCTTAATCTAAGAACTCCAGTTTCTGACTAGTCAATGACCACTTTGTGTCTTGGCTATAGTAATCCCATCTCCTAGTCCCTGGAAAGACTGCGTAATGGGACTTTGGGCTTTGCTTTGTGAAGTCTGCTGGATATTTTAGATACCTCCACCATGTAACACAGTCCTACTATCCAGCCTCCTTCGGTGATTCTTTAACAATGCCAAACTCCCACATGAATATCTTCCTCCACAAAAAAGAAAACTAAGCATTCTTAACCTGACCTTTTGAAAAGGAAATCAAATGTCTTTCTGTTCTCATGGAAGCTCTCTTGCTCCTCTCTAGAGCAAGCAGAAGAGAAGAATCAGTCATGGCCTATGACTCTCAGGTTCTGTTCCTGATATCCAAAGACACATGGTCACACCAAATATAACAGGCCCATATTCTTGCATTCCGACATTTGTGGACTTAAAACAGTTTTCCTTAAGATTAGCATTCTTCTTTCATGAAGCTTCTAATTTCCTTTCCACCAGCACACCAATAACTGCTTTTACCACTCCTAAGTATGCAATATGATTTGTCACGTTGCAATTCTCAGAGTGAAATGTGTCACTAAGGAAATTTGGAATGTTTTTTTTTTTTTCTTCTAGCAAATTCAAACTTGAGGCAAATCAGGTAGATGTCTCCTTGTATTATACAGAGCAAAAATCTTTCTCGGTTCATAAGAAAAAACAACAGAGAATTGGATATCAAAACCAGCCAGCTGAATTCAGCTTGGTTTCACATTCCACAGCAGTCCAAACATCATTAGGATAAACAGCGAACTCTGAGCACAAAACTTCAAGATGTAGAAATCCCATTTTCATCACCTGCTATAGTTCCCTTTGTTTTCTTTCAAAGCATGAAAGTCTCCCTGTATGGTACCAGTTAGGGCATTCAGCAGTTGCAGCTGTCTTCTGAGTAACTAGCCCAGGTTTCTCAAAGGACTCCTACTAAAAAAGTTAGCTAGAATGGAGTTGCTGACCTTTTGTGATGAAACCTCCTTCAGTCCTGCATGAATCCCCCTAGTTTTGTTACGGTTTTCTAAGCCAAACCTTGCATCACTTGAACTAATGCTCTGTTTCAAAAATGATCATTTATGGTATATTATTTGAAATTTCAGTATTCGTACGAAACTATCGCTTTACTACGGTCCAGAAGATGTTCTCTCTCTTCCTCTCCCCCTTTATCTTCATATTTTAACACTTTACATTGCATCTGTAAAGGTGTATTTCATCTTCAAGTACCTCCATTATGACAATTCGCCTCAACATACCGCATCTGGAGTCATATTTTTAGTGCCTGCTATAGCCTGTACACATATCAATCTATGTTGGCATCCATGTATTACAGATTTAGATATATTTAAATGGCAATTTCTGTAGGTGTGATGATTTTGTGGTGGTTTTTGGGGGTTTTTTTTGTTGAACTCTTTAGATATTCTGTGTGGAGGCTTAGTCAACATTTCCTTGGAGACTGTCAAATATTTATGCAAGTCTCAGAGATCTCAATGTGAAATTAATGAAGGCTGCTCAGCCAGAACAATGACAAATCTATTCCATTTACCTGCTCAGCAGGAGGAGGCAGCAACACCTACAAAAAGGGAACCCATAGCATGTTTTTCTGTTTCTCAGGTTTCCAAAGGCCTCTGAGAGATACAGCAGAATCTTCCCTTTTTGAAGGGCCAGATTTATAGAACCTACTTATTCCCAAAATCATTTACTTATTTTTTTATCAAAAAAGGAGGGAATGGACAAAGTGGTTTGGTGATTGTATTTTCAAGATCAAATGACAGAATTCCTCTCAATACTAGCACCCCAGAAAGTTTTTCAAGGTTATTTAGGTCAGCAGAATCCTGAAACCATTTAGGGTGCATGGCTTTGATCTGGATGCTGCAAAAATCTTGTTAGCCAACACAGATAAATGGAGGAAAGGAAATTTTCCTTTTAAGCGTGAAATATCTTTATACTATCCTTTGCTAAAACTATATAAAAACATTAAAACCCATAGTAAAATCTATACTGACTGATATAATTCAGAATTAAATTCTGTCTTCCCACATATATTTGACTTTGCTCTAAGGATGAAGGAGGACAACTGGCACTTGCCAGCAAGCAGCAAGACCACATAGTCTAAAGTGCTTATAAAGAAATTCTGGGCCACCAGATACAGTCCTATGAAGGTGCACTTAAAAGAAAGGAGTGATTTCCATCTGGTCTTGAGCTAAAATTTGATAAAGTACAAGTACAAATACAACTGGAGAAAGGCATTTAAAAGTACAGAAAGAATTCAATAATAACAGTTGAAACTAGGCAAGATTCAAAGATGAGAAAGCTCTGACTAAGAAATTAGCCACTGGCTCTGTAAGGAGTGATGGTGAATTCTCCATTAATCTTTTCACATCAATATGGGATATTCCTTTACAAGAAATCTAGTCCAGCTTCATTTAGCTAGCTGGTAGAAGGAACTCACTTGAGGAATATCTAGTACCATTCAAGCAGTCAGACTAGAAGGATCACTGAAGTCAAGGCTGAATTTTAAAATCTATGAATTATCTGCAAAGTGTTCCAGTATACAGTGTAAATGAAAGATCCACACCATGTAAAATTGTACATTATCATGCGCAGATGTACTTACGTATGATCCCATCTGCGTTGTCCACATGCTTTGGCAAGTAGTGTGCCGAAAGATCACTCTGAAGGACTTCATCTGAAGTTGCTCTAGCTAAAGCAGCAGCCAAAAATGAAGGGCAATTACTGGAAAAGGAAGAAAGAAAAAAAAAAAAAAATCACAAAAAGAAACCCACAGAAAGATATTTTCATCTGATTTAGCAAAGTAACTTGCAGTCAGGGAAATATATAACAATACTTTTCTATAAACAAACAGGAATTTGAACAAAGATTTGTAAAACTTCCAATTCTTCTTTGCTAAACAGCACCACAACCCTGCAGCAAGACCTCAAACTCACCATATGGATTTTAGTAACCCTGTTTCACACTTGTTCCCTGTCTTAAGTTTTAATGTTCTGTTTTGTAACCCCTAATTCAATGATTTTCAAATATAGACTTGAACCCCCCCTGCAGAGTCTGTCACACAACCCTTGCTTAGCGTACATTTTCTACATGTGCATTATACAATTTTATCTTAAGCCCATTCTGTCCAGTTTCTCCTAAGAATTGGAGTAAGGATTCCAAAGGATGAGACAAGTCCTCAGATTTCAAAGTGTCCAAAACCTCACCAAGGAACACTGAAAGTTAAGGCAAACCCATAGGAAGTATGAAGTTGATGTGCATAAGGTTAAAAAACTCCCTCGTGAATGATCTCTATCAAGAATGAAGTGGCTTTAACTCACTGTAGCTTAATTAAGCCTGATCTCTCCCAAGGTTAATTAATCTATAGCAAACCAAGGCTGCTTTAATGTACATTCTCTCATTCAAGAGGAGTTTAATACCTCTTAATTTATGTACGACTTTGTATTTCCATTGGTCTGCCTTAACTTCTCCAGGTGTCTCTTCACAGCCTGAAACTTTCAGTTTCCATAGTTGTCATCATCAGGGATAACAACGTCCTCCATAAGACATGTCTACCATTGCAGGACCACGCAGACACATACGAGCTCATTTCAGTCTCAGAAACCATCCATCAACGACAAAATTCTGCGTCAGCTAGTCCCAGGATCTGGCAATGAGCACATATACTTCCTTAACCTATTTCCTCTGCTTAGGCCCAGTAAGTCTGTTCACATGCTTTTAGCACGGTTGAAGAGGGGGCGTTAGCTTAGAAGCATCAGTCCAACCAGATCCAGAGCAGAAAAACTTCTACACAGGAAACTGGACTCGTCAGACTTCATTCTGGAGCCTGAGAAGCACATGGCAACCGTCACTTGCATTCACATTTGGTTCACTGCCCAGGAAAGCCAACTGCCATCCTAAACTGGCCCACATGCCATAGCTTCAGCAGTGAAATCTGAATTCCAGAAAAAAAATATCAGATTCACTACACTTGGCCATTTTACCATAAAGTTTTCCAGATTCTTGATACCAAATGCTGCTACAAACCGTAAGATTATGTAACAGATTTAGCAAATGTACACAAAATAAGTCCTCCGACCCACATTATTCACTATTCAACATATCTATAAATTATTTAAATATAATATTAGCAACAAATAGCTTTGTCCAAGTGATACATTGTCATGAGACAAGCTCCGACCCTTGAAGTTACACAGAAAGCCACTCGTACCACGTTACTGCACCATCAGTAAGAGTATTTCCTAGAACAAGTAGCTGAGTATTCTGCTCATGCAGCACCTCCAAGCCTCAGCAATGTGCACGCTAATGAAGCACGACCGCTAGAGGAAATCTTAGGACTGGCTCTCCCCAGCACAGCACGGGAACTCTGATCCTATTTACATACAGCAATACCCGGTGGTACGAGTAATCAGCAAGAGGAAAACACACCGGGACCTCCTTTACTTCTGGTGCGCGTAGAAGCTGATTTTCTATCTCACTTCGTCCACCTTTATTTAGCTCACAAAGAACAGGTTTTTAGTTTCCATTATTAGCTCCAATACTCCGGAGAGATGATACTGGTTACTATCCATGTTACATGCAATTTCCATGTTACAACAAAAACGAGAGATTGCGATGCCTAGGATAGAATAATTATGCCAGCAGTTAGCAACGCTGTGAGGACAGTGTTCTGAAAAAACGCAGAGAAAGATTAAGATTCAGCCTAAATAACACACAGCAGAAGAATCCATGCTGAAAGCATTTACAAACACAAGCCGGACAGAGCTCACTTTGGGCACGAATGTAACAGGCTGTGCTAGCACCTGCAGGAATCTGAGCTTGTTTCCCAGTCCAAGGCTTACCCTCAACAGCTCAGTGCTGAAACTTTTTAGGAAAACCAAACTTGTTTTGTGCCACTTACAAACAACCCCTCAGGAACGTCCACTGATGGGCAAACAGGGAACCTGGTTAAGAACTGAGACAAAAACAGTTGCTAAAATAGAGNCCCCCCCCCCCCCCCCCGACATGAGGAACATCTGCTCTGCCTGGGCTTGGAAGGTGGGAATGCCGTGTCTGTGAAGACCCAGAGTCATGAACATTCATATCTGAAATTTTAGGTATTATTTTAACCATAGTGATGGATTACAAAATTGAAAAGTACATCTGCAGTGTATGTAGCTGGTCAGGGTATTTCCCTAATCAGCTCCAAATGCTATTTAGATGTCCCTTCAGCCAATGCTAGCAGTTTCACACAGGAGCTCTTTAGCTAGCCAAAGAGTGCATTTCCATTACAATACTAAACCTACACAAAAAGCTGCTAAAGATGTTATTAGGTAAATTAGTGGATTTTAAGTACATCCTTCCTGATTCTGTGGCAGAGTGGATGTGTTTAGAACACCCACAGCTGCATTGCAGCAATCCTGGAATAACTCTGCTAAGGTAATAAATCAAGCCTAAAAGTGGGCCGTTTCCACCAATTAAGTTTGAGAAAAACTGTCTGAAGTGGGCTTAACTCAGCCCACATATTATTATGTTACCAGCTTAACACACAATTCTGCTCCTTCCTGATAGCATTAAAGTGGAGAAGACTTTCCAAACATTTTCTCTGAGCTATTCCTCTGTGCTCTAAATCTAATATAAGGTCTCCTACTAAAAAAAGAGATGGCAAATTTAAAATTCTTATTGTGCGAAAGTTCACCATTGGGGTTTAGTGGCTTATCAATTTTGATGGAAAAAGTACAAAAAATAAATCAGCTGAAGGCTTTCCTTCTATGTCTGGCCACTCTTTGTCCTAATAATAACAGCTGCCTGCCAAAGAATTAATTGCCCTTGACATTTGTTCATCACAAAGCTTCTTATGTAGCCGTTACAGGACCATGCCATGTAAGCAGGGAAGCGACCAGATGCAGACAGATGACTTCCTCTTCCTGATGAGCACAACTCAAAATTTACTTCTCTTGGCTCCTGAGAGAACCTTAGTTGAATTACTTCTCCCCTTCAAGGAACAGCAGACTGCATTGGAGGTTTTTCTACTACTTTTAAAATAGATTAGATGTCAAAGTCAAACCGCTATCAGGGCACTTCATTATTGTTACACAAGACAAATGAAGAACCAGGTCTCGGATCTTAGTTTTTATCACGAAAGTGAACATCCAGGTGAGCACCAGGAGCATCCCACAAAACAGCAAAGACCCACGCTCGAATGAATGATCAGACTTTGCCACACTGGTAGTCCTCACCTGTCCTCACATCTTTTGTGCAAAACAAGTAGCAGCAGACAGGATCCATGGGGACATGAGGGGTGCATTGCGTCTTGCTGCTTGCGTAACTAAGGATTACCTGTTGGCTGCTGAAAATAAATTCTTCTGCCACATTCTAGATGCTCATTAAGTTACGACAAATTGAAACTGAGAGGGCATGATCTTGTTTAGCAGAGCTGAGGTCTAGAATGCCTGTGTCGATTCACAGCCATGCCACTAATTCAGCAACTGACCTTGGACGAGTCACTTCACCACTCAGACCTTTGATTCCTCATCTACAAACACGGGATGATAATGTCATTTCCTGGGGGAAAGGAGGAGAAGGAGGAAGGCTGTAGAAGGCTTAATTCAATGTTTGTAAAATACTCTGAGATTTCTAGATAACAGCACAACTGAAGGGAAAAATATCAAGATGATAGTGGAAGATACTTTCAATCTATACAAGATTTATGGAGTTTTCATATTTTTTTCTCGTTCAATATTGTCTGTTCTCATATGCTGCCAGAAGTGCTAAGTGGAATACACAGGCAAACAACAGCTCTAGGCAGGCAGGTTTAGTCTGATGTAGTCAGCTAATTCATGGTCGCAAACAACTGCACCACATAAACCCAATTTTAGAAAAGCTGATGCATCTCAAAAGGGGAAAACCACAAAAGAAAGACATCAAGTTCTTAAAACTTGGTAATGCAGGTGTTCCTGGAGCATTAGCACTGCTGATGGGAAAATGATGCTACAGAGACATTACTGCCCCTGACCAAAATACACAATTGAGTGCCACCAGTGCTGAAAATACTTAGCGCTGTCATGGTCTGGTGTAACTGATGAGGCATCACTAACCCCAACAAAGCAGGAAAAATGGACTGAAACATACTGGTGCCTTTCAAAGGCCAAAATGGTCAGTAAATCACAAAATATACAGTGTTCCTATTACCTCAAGAATCCCCTGACACTACAGAACGGCAATTGTTTTAGTTAGAATGAAACATGATTTAAATAGAAATGCTATTCAATCTGCTGAAACACAAAACAAATCCACAGGCAAACAGTATAAAGCATCCTATATAGTTTCACACAGCAATCCAAGACCAAGAACATGACCTGAAAAGAACGAAGTACAGCACATTCCCATAAGGCCTGTAATTTACTGTGCTAGTAAAAGACTTTGTAGGGATGACAAGCTAACTGCACCCTTTCCAAAAGGCATTACACTAGGGATGCAGTTTGGTAAACACTCCTGAGTTAATGTGGCCCGTTGCAAGTTCTTGTTAGAAAGCAAGTTTTGCAAGATTCAATTTAAGAAAAACCTCATCTGTCCCTGGCCTGTATTTACAACACACTCCAAAGTCTCATGAGACTTCTTCCAGATGGAGCTTCTGATACAGCCTGGAAGCTCTTTGAAGAAGCCTTTAAAGTCTTTATTATTGAAAGTTCCCATGCTGTGAACTGCAACAGTAATGAGCAGAGAAATTCTTTGGGAAGACCCTTTGGCTGTTTACCCAGCCCTCCCTTCAGCCGCCTCCTGTTTCAGTGGCTATCCAGAAAGACAGGGTCCCAGCTGAGGGGCTTCTGTCTGTCTCCTAACTCCTCTAAGTCAGATAGGACTCAGAAAGGAATATTCTGTTAAGCAGTCATTAGATCCCAAAACGATTACGGATGTATCTTCTAATTATGCCACGCAAATGCTATTTCCAGCTCCTGTCTCCGCAGGTTCTCCTCTCCTTACTCACAAAGCATCGCTCGCTCCTGCAAGCTCACCGCTCTGCTCTGACCTGTGCTGTTCTTCTGCTTTGCACAGCTGGTGAAAGTTTTGATGCTTATTTAAAGCCTGGGACAAATGGAGAATGTTTTTTTTCCTAACACATGGTGAAACTGCACTGGATTTTAGCTGCTGCAGTGAGTTACTAAAAAAAAAACAACCCAAAACCAGCACACACACACAAAACAAGAAACAGAAAAAACAATGCACCTTTTAAAAGATTGCATAACCAAAGCTCCTTGAGAAGGCATTTGAGCTGGCAGTGTTGAGACAGTAAAGATGCTTGATAAATCTGTTTGAAGGAGCTGAAAATGTGCTACACAAGGAAGCTGCTATCTATAGGCTTCACAGAGACAGCTGCCTGGTCACATTCAAAATGATTCTGCCCTTGTGGTGACAGTTGTAAGCAACAGAAATATAATACACAACCATTACAAAAATACACTCTTTCTGATGTGTTTATCATACCCATATTCTATACAGACACTGCAGTGGTACCTCTTTTTTTACCAATTATCACCTTCTGCATTGTGCTCACTGCGGTATTCTAGAGAGTATGATCAAGTTTATATAGATATTTTCCTGCAGTTAAGTCTATCTTAACTGGACATTAAAAAATTAAAAAAAAAAGAGGTGCAGTGCTCATTAGATAACATCTTAAACAGCTGGACTAAGATGCTTCAACATACCAATTAGACTTTCAGTATTTATCATTATATTTATTTTGTAATAGCTGTATGTTGTAAAAAAATTTACAGAGGCTACAGTCTCAGAAATGTTCTAAAGACCCACAGATAAATATAGTGAATGAGAATAAAATTGCTTTTTTAGGAACAATAATTTCCCTTTGCAAGTTCTTATTAGGCTCAAAGATTTTGCTGATGGTGAATAATACAAGTTCTGAGCTTAGTTGCAATCACTGAAAGTCTATCTCATAAAATAGAATAAAACCTTATATGAAGCTCATACTTGACAGCTATGACTAAGGTAAAAATATTTTATAGTCTCAATTTTAAAATAACCAACTTAAAAAAAACACCAAAAGAACACGAATTTTTAAAAGCCTTTAGAAATAACCTTTTAACTATCACTTGTTAACCACTACAAGTCAAAGACATTGGCTTTGACTTGTTTGCAAATTAAGACCTAATCCGAGATAAAAAAATTTTTCAAATTCTTTCCTCATTTTTTAAGAAGATAGTAAGAGTCAATAAAATGCTCTCTGTAGTAAAGGATATGTGAAATAGGTATGAATGGAAACCTCTAGGAAATCACGTCTGGTGATCAGATGGGAAACATCTGCAAAACCACAGAACTCAATTATGAGTACTTTGGCACTGATCCCATAAAAGGACTCAGGTGCTGCACTCATCTGTCAGGGGTTTTTGATAGGATATTATACATATGGAAGTGCTGTGCTGCATGGCGTATCAAGCTAATTAAAAAAAATCAGGCCAGAGAGCAAAATTAAAATACTGGTACAATGCTGAAAAAAATAAACGAAGAAAAAAAATTGCTCATGAAAGCATGATTGCAAGAGCATGGTTCATACATTCTTTTATCTGACTACCTGGGAGAACTGGCTGCAAAGGGATATCCTACTTCTTTTCTCCAGTCCGAGCACTGCAGGCAAGTGCAGCTCAAATTCCCAGCCTCTGGGGTCCAGAGGCAGCTGGCACTAGATTTGTCAATGGATGCCAAATCTAAGATCAGGCCCCTTTCCAGCTATGTTCACACACGCGCTCAACCTCTCTCGCACCAACGTGTTTCAGCACACGTCTAACACAGGCTTTCTAGCACACTACTGCACACATCTTTGTCACTAGAAGCTAAATAAAGGCCAAGAAAGAGGTGAGGCCACCAGCAGCAGGAAGAGCAAGCCCAGGCACCCTGCAGATCTGGATGCTCTGCCCCTTGACTCCCCTCTCCAGCAGAGCTGGTTTTCCCTGGAACCACCCATGTCACCATCTCTTTTACAGGACAAACTGCACACACGCCAGGAAATGGGCACAGGCTGGCCCTCTGCCAGGCAGATCCATCAGGGCTCTGCCCTCCCTACCCTTACCTTGGAGGGGCCATTCTCACCCACCCTGCTGCCAGTTTTCAGAGAATTGACAGGTATTCACTTCTCTTTCAGACTTCAACCCATCTTTTGAATTCGATTGAAACTGGCCTGCAAGGTTAAGCTTATCAGCGGGAGGAACCCAATGGGCAGACAGAGTGAGGAAGCACAATAGCCTTGTTCCCTTACAAACCAGACATTTGAAATCAACTTCTTGGAATGATGGTACTAGAATTTCATCTGGCAATACACGTCATTAAGGGAAGCCCTTGACTTTTAACATACTATCTTCAACCCATGAATTAAACTGAGACCTCTAATCTATTTTCTGCTGCGTAGCAAGTCACTACTTCCTTTCTCTGCAAGGGTAGGTGCAGTACATAAAGCTAACAAAACGTAAGCAAGACAAAATAAAAAGGTCACCTTTGTCTCTTTGATGAGGTACAATGTCATGAAGACTAGTGTATATTTTAAAAATAAATGGTTGCTGACCACAAACCACTCATAAGCATTCGTGATTTAGACCGTCACTAAAATGCAATTGATGCTGAAGGGGTGAACTGTGAAGAATCTGCATAAAACAGCTTCTGCAGAGCTACTCTGCTGAAGAGTTGGTCTGTATATTATCTTTGAAACCTAATTCTACGATTTCTCTAACTCATTCTCACAATGTGGCAGTTCTGAGGTTACTTATATTTCAATCTCTGTGGACCTGATGCTACCTGCATTAAAGAATGCTTTTAAAATGACAGAAGTTGTCTACTACAACATGAACAACCCTTAAAAACGCAGGATGAATCTTCCAGGAGCTGAAAGCCAAATTACTGCAAGAAATTGAATTCCCAGAAGTGACTGTATGATAGTTTTCTTCATTACATCAAAGAACTGAAGATACAAAGTTTGCTGTTGAAAAAACATATTCCAGGACTAGAGTCCTTCACAGCCGTATTATATCCATCTGTTATTAAAAGAAAGGTAAACCTAGACTTGCATGGAATGCAAAGAGAAATAATTTTATTATAGAAATGGACCAAAATCCATGAACCTCAGTTACAATACTGAGATGTTGAGGATGTATCTATACAGCAGTCTCCCCCTATCTAAATCAGAACCTCTTCTATCTGAGCAGCAAGACTCTGAGGCACTGGATAGTCTTTTATACAACTTTAATTACTGCTATAAAATGCATTTTACAAAATTATAAAAACATTATTATAAAATATTTTAAAATACCATCAAGCCACATATCTGATGGATATTTATTATAAAGCTTAGCTCTTTAGGATTCAGCTATGTAAATGCAAACACATAGTTAAAAAAAAAACCAAACCAACTGCATTTACCCTATCATTAATTAATCAAAATAAAGATAATTTATTGGAATTACCCATACATGTGACTTTCAGGAATTTATACTAAGATAAAAGATCCTTATGGTTTTTGTTATTGTTTTACAGGGATTAGCTTGCATATTTACACGGTGCATTCTCTGTTCCAACAGAAATGCCTAGCATCTGAGTGACATGCATACCTTGTAAGCACAGTCTTACGATTGCCATTCTAAAAACCAGTCACTGCCTACGTAGCACCTCCGTGTCTGGAATGGTAACGAAGCTTACATCTATGCAAGATGCATGCTTACCTGAAGAAGTACATTTTTTAACTTGAAAACCAATGTCAACAACAGTTATCTCACAGTGAGTTGCTGTGCTAGACTAAGGCCTGTTTAAAAGCTCTACAGGACATTAAAATTGTCATTGATTTCTCTCTCTCTGGCTCTCAGTCAATTTGAAAGTCAGCATAATTCAATATCTTTCTACTAGTTCCATTAGCAAAGAAAGGAATCCATGCTTCAATCTATGCTGCCTTATTGGGAAAAGTAATTTAATTTTACATCTGAAAGTGTGCCAACATCAGCATAAAACCATACACAGTATACATAAAATTTAATTTATAAATTCTGTATTTTGTCAAGCCAGAATGAGATGCTGTCTAAACTCAATGAGAGTGTCCAAACTTGCTCTGAAGATACTTACATATATTCTTTTTCTTTCAGGTATTTTATGTTCTGGTTGGAGTTTCTGACGATTTCTCTCCTTACTGTAAAATATTAATGACACACTATCTAGAAAACTTTGTTACAGCAGGCACGCTTTGCCCCTAAAAGTTCAGGCATATCATTTACTTACCACTGATTCATCTTCTATTTTTCCCCCTCTGTTAAAAAACTTTCATTGATGCTTCCCTTAACCTGGAGAGATATGGCATACAACTTTGATGTGTTCGGAAATGAAAGTTAAATAAGAATCACCCAATGCAGAGCATCTATTTTATTTCAGATGAGATTAACATGCCAAAGTCCTCTGATTGCTAGTCAAAAAGAAAAATGTATTGTGCTGTTACAGTTAATGACTTCATTTCAAACAAATGAAACAAAATGCTGCACAGCAGCACATACCGTTCTCTTAATTTGTATCGCTACTACAGATCATCATTAAGGCGAACAAATGTAAAATGACTTCTTTAAAAAAGGGTGAAGACAATGAATCTACAGTGCTTATTCAAATGAACAGCTTTCAGTAACACCACACAGAGCCAGACCCCAAATAATTGTGCTTGTATTGTAATAGTTGTCTTTGTGTAAATGAGAAAAAATAAAAGCTGCAGGCCAGGATTTTCAAATGACATTTGATCACTTAACTTCTTTCAACCCATTGAACAAATATCAAATATAAGGCAAAACACACCCCAGAAGATTTACAACCACGGAGTCAGCAGAGAATGTTCTCTTGCTCCCTTCTCACTCTTGTGAAACGCAGTTCATCATACAAATGGCTTGGGTGTTTATGCCAGATGTAAGATTAGATAATTAGTCATCTGAGTCCTGGATGTCAACTCTTTTGTGATATAAAATTTATTCCAAATGCACCATTTATAATCAGTTGACTTGCAAAAGCATTCTGGTGTTACACAGTAATACATCTTATGATGCACAGCTAAATACCTGCCACTCCATCGTAACATATTCTGTTTCTGCTGTAGCAATACCTTGCCTGATCTTAGCCCTTTCAATGACTTAATTTTTTGTCTGCAAAATAGGGGTAATGATATTGCCCTTTGGAAAGCAATTTCAACTCTAATGATGAACGGTACCAAGAAGGCCTGAGTATTATTAATTAATCCTAAACTGGGAATGGAACAAGAGAACTGCAGTTCACTTGCACTGATCACCAGAAAATACTGCTGCTTTTTTACCTACTTTCTCTTGAGCATGACAGGCAAGATAATCAAATTAAAAGCAAACATGAAAAGACTATACAGTACCTTTAAAAATAATTTTACAGATAAACATATAACTACAAGTAGATTCAAACATTATACAGTGGGGCAAATTAAACATTTTATTGGAACCTCAGTTTCAAAATTACTGACATCAACGCACACAGAACAAGACACCAGAGGGATAAATGGGGCTCTAATATCAGGGGGTGTGCTTTTTTAAAGGAATAAACATTTACTTACTCTGGAAAGATCACATCCTAATTCCCACTGTCGCTTGTCCTTTGCAGAATTGCAAAGAATATTGGCAGGTTTAGGGTCTTAGGTTTTTTCTTTAAAGGATAATAAAAATGTTTTAAATATTGGCAGGTTTAGGGTCTTAGGTTTTTTCTTTAAAGGATAATCAAAATGTTTAACTATTCTACTTCACATTAAAGTCCCTAATGCATTCTGTTCTACTGAGCCACATAGTTATTTCAGTCATTCTTAATAAATAACAGTTGCCAGTAGTAGTTAAGCCAACAGATCTGAATTATTTATAGTGTTGAGGAACAGAGCAGCAGATAAAATGCATTAAGGCTTTCAGTTGTTCTTGCCTGAACAACACAATGGCAGCCTTTAGATGTTTTTCCACAGGCTGTAAAATATTCTGCTTCCAATCCTGTTTTAAAAGATTTCCTAAAGAGACAACAGCA
>VYZV01046030.1:33559-53517 GCA_013401275.1 Pandion haliaetus | reverse complement strand
CCCCCCAAGCCCCCCCCCCCCCCCCGCTACCAAAACCTTGTCACAGAAACCCAATACACTTACTTTATTTCACTCTGACAGTAGATAATTTGTGCTTAATTATCATTTACTGCCTACAGAGTACACTGGATGAAAGACTTGTATGGTTAAATGACGGGATAAGGGTAAATTCTGTAATATATTTGGCCTAATTCTACTTAAAATTTTGTCCAGAGCAATCAACTTCTTCCTTCATGAGCAAATGGGATGCCAGGTCCCAAAACTGTGCAGGCACAGATCTACGTTTTAGGTAAGTGCTATTTTGTGAACACATTATTTTGCATAAATAACACACATATTGAAACCCCTACTAAAGGCTACTGAAGAGTATATGAAGTCACTGAATTCCTCTGGTCACTTGCTAGACCCAAAAATCAAAACCAGGGAGAAGAGGGGATTTTTCTCTTCCATGTTTAAGGGAGGTCCTTCTTTTGTGTAAGACTGTACTGCACATCCACTGTGATAATGGATAGTGAGGGTGGTCAGTGGTAGGTATTGTTGAATTTCATTTTGGGATCACATTTGTTGGATCTAAGTATACTTGTTAGTATGGGTCCCAAGCAATTCTGTACTTCATATGAGTGATGCCAGTTGATTACCTGGTGCCTTCCTCAAAATATCTGTTAATTTTGGAGAATGTTTCTCGGAAACACTTCTCTACGAATTCAGCATCTGTATTATGGATTGAAAATTTGACAACTTGCTGTTGGTAGGCAGGATAAACAGTTCAGTGCAAATAAATTTACATTGACGTGGACCATATACTTTCCAAGCTGTAGTCCCATTTTTGCCTTGTTATTAAATGAGACCAAAATAAAAGAGATTTTATTTGGGTTTCTGAGCCACATTGGTTTACTTTAATGCATAAACAGTTATTGCCAGAATGGAAGTGAGATAATGATGTTGAGCAGAGAAGTATGCTCTAGACTTACTGATGGAGTATGTGGAAGGACATTGGTGTCTGGGTTGGAAGGCCAAGCACAGGGACTGAGCATCACACCTAAATATATCAGGCAAATAACAACCTCAAATTCTCTCTTGATACTAACATCTGGGTCTAGCACCGTTCTCTCAAACAAATGAGTTGCACGTCCTCTGGCATTCCATAACCTATCAGCAAATGTTAGAAGTAATTTAATTTTATGTGATTGAGACATCAACAGTATTGGGAGGGGGGGGATAGAAAATTCTGCAGGTGTTACTGTTTTGGTTTATATAAAACTTTCTGATTTTTTTATTATAGACTATTTGGCTCTGTAAGTCTTACTGTACCCATCTGAAAGATGGGGTGGGGGAAAAGGATCACTGTCTTAATTTCATAAATTTTAAGATCTAATCAAACATTTCAGGCAAATGTATGCCTTATGCTGTTGTTTTCAACCAGCTGACACTTGAGCTGTTGAGTCACTAGGTCTGCAGAAATTTCAAGTGTAAGTGTTCATTTCCTTAATGGTGCTGTTTGTAAGTAACTCTGCCTCCAAAAAGGGCAAGAGGGATTTTTCTTTTCTTCTTTGTTAGGAATATTTATTTGAATGTGTGGGATGTTAGCCTCTGGGTTTTTCAAGTTGAGTGCTTTTGCTTTGTCAGAAAAGAAAATGAGTTGAGATGTGACATGACCATGTGTTACAGTCCGGAAGGCATTTGCTGCTTGTTTTGACTTGAGGTAATGCAGCACTGAGCATCAGCCAGCACTCAAGCCATGGGCTTGAGGGCCTTGATATTATGTTCTTGGGAAGTAATTGGACAAGATTTCTGCCGCCAATGGAAGAAAATCTTGGAAGTTGAAAACAACGTAAATTTTCTACTTATCCTGATATTTGCATTTGAGATGAGCTATTGCTGAGTTACACTTCTGGAGAGATTTCTAGCTTCCTGACCTCATATTTCAGTTAAAATAGTAGTGCAGTAGAAGGCAGGCATTTAGCAGATGAGTAATCTGGAATTGAAGCTTTTTGGACTGGTGAGGGATTTGGGATCCTAATGTAGAGTTGTTACTGCATTTGCCATGCAGCTGTAAAGTGAAGTTTAGGAGCAGTCTTGCCAAGAGAAGTGGCTTTAAAACATTGTTTTGTTGTTGTGTACTAGAAAAATCTGTAGAACAGGCATGATGATCCTGTGTATTGTTTTGTTATCTGCAGAAAGACCCAAGGTTTAAGATAAGAATGTGGAGGAAAAGGATTAACATCTGCTAGTCTAAATAACAGTTTAAGTCTCTAGTTTAGGAGAACTGTGTGATTGGAGTAATTTGTCAAATAGTACAAGTGATTTGCATTCTGCAAAGTTGGCCTGAAGAGGCTGTTCACCCACCTTTGATCAACACCTGCTACTCTCTGCTTTCCTCATTTTCCCCCTGAGTTTACATGCTGATGAACTTTTCTTTCTTTGGAGCTGGGGAGCTGATTCTGGGTGCTGCTGTCCCTACCTTGTAAAACCTAGCAGATCCCTTAATTCCTACCGAGGAGCAAGATCCATGCATTCTTAGTTAATGCCCTGGTGAGAGGATGGAGACAGGCACTGAGTGATAGGAGGGAAGCTGCTGTACCTCTGTGCTAAATTCTGTTACTCTGAAAAGCTGCATGTCGTGGTTTCAGGTCAGCTCAGTTGGTAACAAAGCACCACGAAGCCGCTCGCTCACCCCTCCCTCCCCCCTCCGGTGGGATGGGGAGGGGAATCAGAAAGGAGAAAGAAAAGGAAAAAAACCCGAAACCTTGTGGGTTGAGATAAGGACAGTTTACTGGGACAAAACAAGGAGAGGATTTACAACAACAACAATGGTACTAATAAAAGAACGTACAAAACCTGAGTGATACACAGTGTAACTGCTCACCACTCGGAACCCGACACCCTGCCGCTACTTGCACCGAGAGCCGAAAAAGCGAGCGCCCTACCAGCCCCTCCTCCTTTATATACTGAGCATGATGTCACATGGTATGGAATAGCTCCTTGGCTAGCTCAGGTAGGTGTTCCGGCTGTGCCCCCTACCAGGCTTCTGTGAAAATTAACCCTATCCCAGCTGAACCCAGGACACTGCATCACAAGCTCCTCGGATTTCCTCTGAACTTTGTTCACCTCTGAGGCTTTTCCATCCTCTTCTTAGGGCCTTCCTCTGATTTGTGGCATAAACGTGTGTACCAAGGCCTTATAAATGTCTTTTCTTCTGTTGATGATTTCCCTTTCACTGAGATAGGTTTTATTTTTTCCCTCTTCTTACTGAGAAAAGCTCTCCTCTATACCACAAGATGTTTACTGAAGCCACTTGTATGCCTGTGCTACCTTAATTTTGCTAAGCAGGATACGATGGAAGATTTTTTTACTCTGTTGCTGAAGGTGATGTTGTTGACATTTTTCTGTGCTGGTACATACTTGGAGTAGTTGCTCCCAAACTTCAGTATGTAGTACACAAGGTTATGTGTGTACTTTCTGTATGTTTACTGGAAGTTTGTGCCTTAATTTTAATCCAACACCTGTTAACATTAACACCTCTGCAGCTGAGAGCTTGTGCTTTTTCATACAATCATTTAGGTTGGAAAAGACCTTTAAGATCATCGAGTCCAACTGTCAACATGCCCACTAAACCATGTCCTGAAGTGCTCTATCTACATGCTTTTTGAATACCGCCAGGGATGATGACTCCACCACTTCCCTGGGCAGCCTGTTCCAATGCCCGACAACCCTTTCAATAAAGAAATTTTTCCTAATATCCAATCTAAACCTTCCCTGCTGCAACTTGAGGCCATTTCCTCTCGTCCTGTCACTAGTTACTTGATAGAAGAGACCAGCACCCACCTCACTACAACCTCCTTTCAGGTAGTTGTAGAGAGCGACAAGGTCTCCCTTCAGCCTCCTTTTCTCCAGGCTAAACAACTCCAGTTCCCTCAGCCGCTCCTCATCAGACTTGTGCTCCAGGTCCCTCACCAGCTTTGTTGCCCTTCTCTGGACACGCTCCAGCACCTCAATGTCTTTCCTGTAGTGAGGGGCCCAAAACCAAACACAGTACTCAAGGTGCGGCCTCACCGGTGCCGAGTCCAGGGGGACGATCACTTCTCTGCTCCTGCTGGCCATACTGTTTCTGATACAGGCCAGGATGCCCTTGGCCTTCTTGGCCACCTGGACACACTGCTGGTTCCTATTCAGCCAGCTGTCAACCAGCACCCCCAGGTCCTTTTCTGTCTGGCAGCTTTCCAGCCACTCTTCCCCAAGCCACTAGCGTTGCATGGGGTTGTTGTGAACAAACCTTATATCCCTTCAGACGCTGGAAACACTGGGTTGTGCAGCTTCTGACAAGCCTCTGACCAGTGCACAGCATGCTGTGCAGATCCCATCTGTGGAAGGGTCATCCCATTTTGGGCTTCTTACTACATTGTAATATTTTTGCCTACTTTCAGTGTGGGACTTCTGCCTGTGTGCATGGAGAGTGGGACACGTTAGACCTTGGTCCATGAATCTTGGGACGTGCTGGGCCTGGCATGAGGAAAACGTGTTGGAAGAGTGCTTGGGTGCAAGGGAGAGCTGATCACCACAATACCATGCTTGGCCTACAGAAGGGAGCATGTCTTCTGGCATAGAGAAGGGGAGACTGGTCATACCTTACTCAGCCCCTGAACTGGAAGAGGTGTGCATAATGTGGGGGTAGGGATATCTTGCTGCAAACTGAAGGCCGGCAGGCAAGCTGACAGCACCCAGCTGTGGCAGGGCACCCCACCCTCCGTCATACCTGTGTCCCACCCAATGGAAGGAACAGTCTTGTCGTGTTTTCTGGTGATATTCTCCCCAGATTACACAACATTTATTTTCAAGGGATGAATTAAAAAGAGCTATTACTTCTTTCTCCATTCCCTTTTATTTGGGTGAAATAGGTGGGATGGCAGCTGTGCTTCTCACAAAATGAAAGTTACAAGATAGTGGAGGATCTGTCCCAGCACGACAAAGTGTAATGATATTTTATTATTTTTCTAAAGAGTCTCTACTCATTTATTGCAATCAAAGAGCTTGAAAACCTAGCACAGATGTAGTTATTCAAAACAGAGGAGGCAAATAGGAGAAATGCTGACGTTATATTCACCTTATATTGCTGAAGTGCTAGTTTTGCTTCTTTTTTGAAGTAGACTGGCTGGGTTGACTGTAGTTCTTTGGATTCATTTCAGAGTAGTGTGATTGCCATTGATCTATATTTAAATCACAGTATTATCCAGAAACATTAATCAAAACAGTTGTTCTGGGTGCAGTGCAAATTGGAAGTTATTTACGGAGCACAGAAACAGCTTTTTACAGAAGCTTGTAATATTGATCTATCTGTTGATCTTTTGAAAACTAGAGGAAATCCCTCACTATTGCCATTAGATACTGCCTAAGATATCTCTACCCATTTTGTGTCAGACATTGTATAAATTTCCTGTTGCAGGGCCTTGGTTTTCAAGAAATGTTTACACGTAAATGTTAAACTATTCATTTGGATACACTACCAACCTCTGCTGACTTAGATTGTTTTCATCCCTTTTTTCAAAGTATTTCTCAGAGGAGCATTGAAGAGGGTGAGAGCATAGAACTCTCTGAACCAACCACCAGCTGCTACGATAGTAATGAAAAATAACTTTATTTACCAGTTATTTCATTCTGGCACTGCAGGGTTAACACAGAAAATTATTTGCTCTTCCATTTCACATGCTATCTCACTCCTGGCTAAATAGAGTTTAAGTTCAGACACTGCAGTATCTGCACTGGTCTGACATTTAGCAGTACTTCCATTTAATCAAATTTCTTCTGATTTGGAACCCTTCTGTCAGGGTTACATAACAAGAGAAGACAAAATGCCAAAGGGTAAATTCTAAATATAAGAGAGGGGATTTAGACAAGATATTGGCCTTGTGCCACCATCTGTCCCAGGGACCAGAAGATGCTCTCCATCCATCACATCCAATCCCATCTGTCTTGTTCTGGCATGAGCCAATTCTGTGGAGCAGTCTTACACAAGCAAGTCCCTGGCAAGTCTTCTGCCCTGTTGAGAAAGCTCCGGAAGAAGTTAGATATATGTTACATTGCTTTTGACTTGCTCCTGATTTTTCAAATGTACTTGCTTTTAAATTCACCTCCACATTGAATTCTGTCTGGCCTCAACCAATTTTTATACCTTTGCATTGAGTTACAATAGCTGTTAAAGAGCTCGGGCCCTTCATGATTCTTGGATTTGATTTTTGACTCTGTTTATCTTCCATGAAACTTTATCAAGCTCTGAATTTTTTATCTATCCAAATTTACATGTGCCACTTTAACTTTTGGTTATATTCCTCAGTTAGAAGGTAATAAGAGTTATTTCAGAGAACGATGGCAAATTTGTGAGTTCGACTGAAACAAGGATTTTAAGTGGCAGCCCTGAAAATTGTTCTTGAGCAGCTTCAGGGATCTAAGGAATTTCTAGAAGATCCTCGGATCAGTTGTACTTCTTCACATACAAACAGACTTTGTCCAATTTTAAGTTAAATCTTGCTTTGAGTGTGTGGTTTGTGTGTTGGGCTTTTTGGTTGCCCTGCCTTGAAATTTGTAGCAAGTAATGATGTGTAGCCATGCAAAGGCTGAATAACTGTCTGATAAACTGAATCCATTTGGCACTTTTTGTAACCATCCAAAACAGACTTCTATCTTACAGGTTTGGCATCTGAGAACACTTAACGAACCTTTAGACGTATTTCACATTGTTTATAGCTCTCCTAGTATAAGGTTATGTATTTTGGCTTCCAGTTTACATTTATAAGGTTAAATTCTGCAGCCACTACTCAGGTCTTATCAGACAAAACTTCTGCAGTCATAGGCTCAACTCTTTGCTGAAGTGTGTAGCAAAAATCTCTCTGCCTTTAAGAAAGCATTTTTGTGTGAGTCAGTGAATTGGTATAGAAACTTACTTATAACCTCCTCTTGTTTTCACTGCTTTCTAGTTACACAGTACTATATTACTGATCCTTATTTTTATGCTGCTTTAAAAAAGACTTTGCATATTTTTTATTTTTTTTTTTATGCCACAGCAATTCAAGAGTGAAATTTTGATCAGAAAAAAGAAAACAATAGAGGGTGCTAAAGAGCTGTGGAAAAAGGTATTACTCTGCTCTCTTAAGAAAAACAAAGCTAGGAACAAGCAGCAGACCTCAGTTAACACTTGTGAGAAGGTGTGATTTTTTTTTTTATAGTCTTTCATAAATGACATTTCTCGAATGGGCAGGTTGCCAGTGACTAAAGGTAAGACTGGAATTGATTAAACTTTGTAAGCTATGGAAGAAATACTGTTTCTAGAGCAAGCATCATGAATGACCCAGGTCAAATTGTTTAGGCACAGACCCTGAGAGATGCTGAACTCAACTGAGATCAGGTGGCTAAATAGCTTACAGGATCTGGACTTAAGCCTCTCTGTGCTTCATCTGTAAAACAAGAATCCTTGTACTGTACAACTGGTTGCAATATGTGGCGAATAAATGCATGAAGGATTTCCAGTGCATTTGGCTTCTCTGATAGAGGCCTAAGTCTAAATTCTAGCCTTCACTTCATAGGTATTTACTCAGGGGCTTCTTTATTCATGCATGTGCCTCAGTGAATAATCAGGGAAACAAACTGTGTGAATGTGTGTGGGCTGGTGCCGTAAATGTTTGGCTCTCCTTTCCTTAAGTGGGAGGACATGTATTCAACTCATAGTTAATTAATAACTAATTAATCTCTCACTTTGTGATGTACTATTGATGACAATCTGAAGCACCATTTATTGCAGTTCGCTACAGGAATGTTGAACTTCCCTACTTTTTGTACCAACTCATTGGTTAATTAGTTGAGTTTTCTTACACTTAACAGATTTAAAGACTGTATTCTATGAGTTTGTATGGTTTACTGTCGTGTCATGTAACTATGGAAGATGCCAAGCTGGAGTTCCAAGTAATTTATGCTGGTATTCAAGAATCAGATAGGCCTCCAACAATGAAAACTGTGGGATACTAAATGTAATCAGTCAAATGCCAGGAGTCTTTTCCAAAAATGAAAACAGACAGGAAAGAATTGTCTTATGTTATACAAGCAAAAGTTAACTCACACTCAGACCTTAAAGCATTTTAAGTGATGTCCAGTCATGTGCTGGCACCTATATAATTTGCAGCAAAAACTGGGAACAACTTTAGCCTTTGTTTCACTCAAAGTAACTGGCAATGTTAGTAATTGCTAGAAATTTTTTTCTTACGACTGTCACTTTGGTGAATTTATCACTCCTCAAAGAACACAGAAGCAAACTAGCAACTCAAGAAATTATCTCTAATTTTGTGAAATAGAATGGAATAATTTGTACACGTCTTAAGACTTCTGAGCAGCTCATCAATACCTGTTAATTTATAGTGGCCAGCTCTTAGCTGGCATAAATCAGCTTAGTTAATTTGAAATCAGTAGTTATGCCAGTTTATGCCAGCTGAAAGATATGACTTTTCAGTAATTCAGATCAGGGAGGCGGTCACGGGAACCCTCTTCATAGATCTTATTTGTGACATTTCTTTTGAAAGCAGAAAATAAATCCCAAATTCCAGTCATTATATTTGAATTTCCAGAATGTACTGGCATTTCTGATGAAAACAAAAATGTTGACATGCCATTGGCATGGGGTTTTGTTTTGATTTGGCTTGGCTTCTACCCCACCAATGGTAGCTATTTGATTTGTGGTGTCTGTGAGCCTGTGTGGCTTCAGCACAAGACCGAATATTAACAGAATGGAGTGCACTTAGTTCCTCTACAGCAAAATTCGTCCTCGCAGCAGTTTTCATAGACAAAAAACTCACAGAGCACCTGCCTCAGGCCTAGGCCAGTGTGCCAAACAAGAGGAAGACGACTCACAGTGACCAAAACTTTTTCTGCTGCTTCCTCTCAGGGGCTGGGACTGGGTGAAGCGCTCATTTTTTAGGAGGTGGGACTGCTCCCTGCAGAGCTTGTCTCCCCAGAGGTCATTCAGATTGATGGAGTCAGAGATTCAAGAGGACATTTTGGCTGGGAGGGATGCATTCAGTAATATAGGAGTAGGAGACATGCAGCACATGCGACATGTTCTTTGCTTCATTCTGGTCTGAAGATGCTTCTTTTGGGGGAGGCAACCCATATTTAGGAAGTTCAAATGTTTACCTTTTTAAAAGTAGAGATAAGGAAGACCATTATGGTTCATTAAATCTCTACCATGGAGCCATGCTGACTCCAAGTCTTTCTGGAAATAATTCTCAGAATTGTATCTTTTTGGCCTGTTTCATGTAATGTAGGCATCTGAGCTCCAGCCCTCCAGGTAGCACCGTCCAAAAATTTGGCTACAGCTTCAGTGCTCGAGTCAGCCAGAGGACATGAAAGCAAAGTCTCCTGCATTTGTAACCAATGCTGTTAAAAGCAATTTATGTATTGTTTTTGGATTCTTAGAGAAGGAGAGTCATTACAGTGAGCCTTTCCCATCTGCCTTGTAGTCTTTCTGTCTCTGGGAGATAGGCAAGGGGTTTTGAACTTACTCTGTATATATCATATCAGAGTGCCTTCAGGACAGGTTCTGTGAGTGAGCTTCCTTTCCGAGTCTTTGAATGCTTCCCCTTGTTTGCAAGGCCAAGATCTGACTCTTTAATGCTAAAGTCTCTGTGGGTGAAAATCTGTTAGTTTCCATGAGAGAAATTACAGTTTTCATCAGATGGACCCTTAAATACTACAAGAGCACAGAAGATAGTGAAGGCAGATAGAAGATAGACCCCTTAGAGGGGGAATGAGTGATTAACTCCCTCAGGTATGGTGTATGTTGCTACAGTTGCCAGTATTTTAATAAGAGATGACCACAAAAACATAAGTCCCTCAACCTGCGATAGCCTGTGAGCTGCAGGGGATGAACGTGTTTACAGAGAGGAGAGAGGAGGTTGCAGAGACCCTATTCATTTGGATTTTTCTTTTACACAAAACCACTTTCTCACAACCAGACCAGTTGACAAATGAGCTTCTATTTGGCTTCTTTGACTGGTGGCATGGAAATCTCATGACACACAGACACGGTGCTCTGTCTGATCACCACTGCTGTAGGCTTGAGGCAGAGAGAGGTAATCCTTCCCTGTGGATTTGCTATGTACTCAAACTCAAAACAGCTGTACAATATGTAAGTGGGCAAATTTGGATCTGTAGGGTGTTACTTTTTCAAAGGACTTCAACACATTCTGTTTTCTAGCCCAGTTCAAGCGTATGCTTAGGAAGTCCACTGATTTTAATGACTTCAAGTTAAGGATGAATTTATTGCCAGGCCAAATGTTTTGCCAAATAAGGTCCTCAAATACTTCAGCATGGAAGTTCAACATCAGCTTTGACATAATTTCCCTCATTTTTGAAGTGTAAACCACACATTCAGACTTGACTTAAGGAATATTACCAGATGGTGATGTCACTTTCGTAAAGAGCTTTCACAAGAATAAGAAAATATTGGAAAGAGTTTTATTTCATTTACTAAGGTATTAGGAGGCTTGTTGCTATAATGCCAAAGGAGAAAATTTCATAGATGTGGAAAGAAATCTGTTCTGCTGGTGTCCTTCTCCAGCTTTATGCCAACATGTCCATACTTTGAGATCCAACACCACCACCGCCCCCCTGCCAAAAAAAACCCTGCAACTTCTGTACCTCAGGAAAGTTTCATGTACTTGTTTTGTGCTGTACTATAGCAATCCTGTCAGCAAAATGGTGGAGATGATTATTCACAATTTTCTCATTGTTAAATTAAATCAGAGAACTCTGTCATGCAATGAGTTAGAATGAGGGGATTGAATTTCATCTCCCTGCTGCTGGTGGTTGTTACACATATCATTCAAAATTGACAAGAATCCTTTCATGGAAGGTTTGTAGGGACAGCACTTAGACAGTGTCACTGAATTTTTGAATTCAGTAAATCTTTTCTTAGTTCATGGAAGGAAGTAGCTGTCAGAAGTTGGGAGAAAACTTATTTTCTGGTATAATAACTGATTATGCTAGCAAGACCAAGCCAGCAGAGGAACTGTTTAAAACTTAATCATTTATACCATCTAAGTTATAAAAAACAGGAGGTAATTTATGCTCTGGTGGTATAGTTTGGTGGTGCTCTATTGTATTCATTGCATGTCAGTTGACTTACACCCGTGGATGGGTTTGGTTTCTGATGAACTGTCCTTAACGTGGGAGGAACTTTGGGAGTTTCTTTATCAGATTTCCTTTTTTTTTTTTCCCCCACTGTATGCAGTAGCAGCATAGCTAATAGGAAGAAAAAAAAAATCTTTGTGAAAAAAATAACAGATTTCCCTCACTTTCACATTCTGGTATCTCCTTTTGTTTAGCACCTCATCTCTCCTACTTCTACCTGATTTCTGAAAGCTAAAATGTCTGTCAGAGAATGCACTCTGTCATAATTTGTAATGTCAGTATTTACCATATCAATTCTTTACACAGTTAATTGTCATGGTTTCAGAGACAAGATTTATTTCTACTTGTGGTCTTAATTAGATTTTTCCGACATCTTTATTATCTTAAAAGTTTTAATGACAGCAGTGACAGCTTTTGTTTATTGTCATTTCATTTATAAAGTCTAATCTGCTTTATGATGTCTTAATTTGATCAAAGCGATGCCCTTCATATAGGAAGTAAATGTTCAGCTGTCTTGATATTGGGCTGTGGGCAGCCTTACCTAAGCTAACTAACTTGGAAAAGAGTCCTGTGCACTAAACACTATAGTGTCTGCAAGCATTGTTCGTACAGCATACTCTGACACTAAACAGTGGTTAAAAAATGGGATATCTTAAGTACACTGGGCAAATCCTGAGGAAAGTCATCGTATCCATCTCAAATTCCTTAAAATTGTGAGCTTCGTTTCATACTTGGTGTTGGCAATTTATGGATTCTCCTGGTGTTTAACATCTCCCAGGAAGCAACTGGCAATTCACAGAATCAAGCGCCTAATAATAGACAAAGGGGTTTTTTTTTGTCTTGAAATATAGTGATTGTAACAAGTTAAATTTTGGATTCAGGATTGGGGATTTTTATTTTCAGTTCTCCTGGACTTGACCTACTTTTTCCTGTTGTGTATTTTACATTTATAATGTTGATATGCTATAAATATTATTAATTGGCATATTGTTAATGCCTATTTCATCAAGGTAAAAAACATGCAGCAGGTAAAACACATGGTGATTAATATGTTAATAATTATGTAGCTTATCCCACTGTACTTTCCTTATCCCTGGCTTATTTCTTCTGATCGATTTAAGCTTTTAAATTAATCAGATTGTTCTTGATGTGTATGTTCAGAAAAACATTCAAGTAATACCTGTATACGTGGTTTTGTGATAGAACTCTGTTCACCACGAGTGTACTGGAGAAAAAGCTCTCTAAACTGTAAGAGAATTGCTGGAGAACCTAAAATTAAAAGCTACACTTACGTGTCTTTTAATCATAAGAAAAGCTCTAATTTTAGTTGTAGCCCGAAGAATCTCTCTTTCAAAAGCTATGGAGAAAAAAGGAGAGTGAAGGAGGTGTGGGCTGGGTTGCAGTTTCTTGTGGGGAGCAAATCTTTTCCCTAGTTTTGTGTGTCAGTAGTAGATATGTTACCAACTGAGGTATTTATTCCGGAAGTATAGAAACCTAAATGTTGAAATTATTGTCTAAAATAGTGCTTAGCAGTTAAAAATAGCCATCAAAAAATTTCCATTATAAAAGACTTCTGGATGAAAAATTAGATTTTCAATTATTATTTTTAAATTATAAATATGAATATCTGAAATGCTAGCTATTTTGTTCCTGGAAATTGTAAAATATGTGTACTTTTGCTGCCTCTGATCTTTTTCTCCCTTATGGGTCAGGTTCCTTGTGCAGACTTTCTTTCCTAGTGCAAAACTCCTTACCAGAAAGGGAAACTACAACATATGTGTGTGTATATCTACATAATGGAAGTTTTAATTAATCAATGAGCCTAAAGTGAGTGGGAAGGGGACAGGGGAAGCACAGAGTCTGCACTACCCTCCTGTAAGGTACTGCAGCTGTTGCAGATCTCTGTAGAATATCAGATTTGTAATATTTCCCCTTTAAATTCTCTATGCGAAATTTAACATTTTTGTCAGGGAAAGAAATGCATTTTCTGTCCTGTTCTGCTCAAAACTGTTTTTCCAGAACTTTTAATCTGCTCATTATGAACATACAGAAACTGTTTGGTCCTATTCATGCAAAGTGCAACAAACTAAAACAAAATTCTGCCTTCTCTCACCTTGGAGGCCTGCACAGGGTGATTGTATTTCTCCTGTTAGTCTACTTTGTTGCAAAGCCAGAAGGAATGTGGGTTGGACTTGGGTCACCCAGGGAGCTGTACCACCTATGGCAGAACCTGCTGGTGAGTATCTTGTCTGTAGCAGGTCCTGTGGCATCACGAATCTTCCTGCAAACTGCTGCTCAAGCGGTACTGTCTTTCCCACTCTGAAGAGGGGTTCTGAAGCTTTAATGGAAGTAGGGAACACTGGGAGAGATTTCTACTCCTGAGCCTGGGCCTATTCAATTTTAATCAAGATTCAATTGCCTTATATAAATACGTTTATGTAATGCCTTATTTAAAGACTGGCTGGAACTGTAGTGTATCTAGAACCCCCAGCGATTTCCCTGCAATATTCCCTAACAGTCTGTAGGCTTCTTAAGTTATTTGCCATATCTTCCCAGAAGAGTGAAGTGTTCATCTTGGAGATATGTGAAATAGCTGAATGGTTAAACGAATCTCACCGATTATTCAGCACTTGTAATATAGAACACCTCTGAAATTCCTTTGTGTTTTACAAAGTCCATTTTGCACTCCAGCCAAACTTGTTCAAGTCAGTAGATCATTTTGAACCCTTCCCACTGGCACTTCACATCTGTCTTTAATTTTATTTCCGAAAAATAGTCATTCAGTCAATTTTGGTTTTGTTAATGAGCAATTCTCTCTGCTTACTGGGGCCTTTGCTTGTTTATTTGAAAGTTGATGGTCCCATACAGCTTTGTGACTGCATAGCACAATGTCTTCAGACAGTGCTGTGTTTTTTCCCAGGAAGTAATGTATCTTTCTGACAGATTTCTTTGCAATTTGTTAGTGTATAACTGATAGGTTTTGGTGTGGAATGTGCTGTAACATTCTAAAGCTAAATGTTGTGAAAAACACTAGGTAAAAACATGCTTAAGTCTTTCTCTGATGTTCAGTCTGGTTTTACTTGTTATATATGTAATTATTTACAGTGCCTCTTAACCATTATTTAAAAAAAAACCCCAAAGCTGTTATAGGTGGAATTTAAAACTGCAGATCTGCTAAGAGCGGAATTGAGAGTTTCTGTTCATTGGTTGTTGACTACCAAAGTGTAAGTCAAGGGCAACCACACTCTTAACTTAAATGTCTCTCTTGGGTGCTTAAATGTATCACCCAGAATGTTTGCAATAATCAGGGAAGTCAGGATCTATACTTGGTTTAAGATGTTTTCTCTCTAATTATTATGAGGAAAAAGTAAACTGATAGAGACTTAGTTCTCATTAGGATAAATAATTCTTGATGGCAGAAATTCCTCATTCTAAAACTCATTGTTATTTGTAAAAGAAGCTGCCAAATTATCTGCTAAGCATAAACTAAAGGAGTTAAAGCAGTAGACAGGCTGTCTTAAACTACTTATCCCTTTGTATCTAAAATATTCCTACTTACCCATTCTTCTTTCTCTTGAAGTTATGCAGCAGTAATGCAAGTGGCATTTCAAGTAGGAATGTCCTATTGTGGGCATCACAGAAGTGAAGAAATTAAGTGTAATGGGATAATTCTGGACCTATTAGGAAAAACACTGTGATTATTTTTTACTTTTCTTGCTCGTGCCACACAGTAAAAAGAAGTGCAGTAGAGAATGTGGAAATGTGACTGAGATAATTAATGTTCCTGGCTACCATTTTCACCACAGGCTAAGTATGAATGTCTTCTGTAAAGTAACTACTTTAATTTTATTCTTTTCCTGCACATTTCCTTTCTAAATATCTGGTAGATTGGCTCCTGATCTGGAATAGTGATCTGCAGCTAGCTCTCTTCTTCCCTTTCTACACCTCCCCACACCCCCATGTGTCGAAGGAAAATGAAAAAGAAGGTCTTTGAACATCTCTCTTGATTCGCCCTAGATACCAGTAGCTAAGATTGGCCAGAGGTCTAATTTTGGATTGCTCTGTTGAACAGATTGAGATTAGCTATTTAACATACTGGTGATTTTTCCTCAAGGAATGTACTCTGCATTAAGAAACCCCTAACCTGTGGTCCAGCTGCCACATGAATGTGCTTAGGTTTGCAAAAAGCTGCTGTTAATAATAGTTAATGCAGTTGTTGAAAGTGTAATCACACCAAAATTTGAGATTTTATTTCAGANGACATGAGTAAGATGACATTGATTTACATCCACTGAGGATATAAGCCTTTGAGGGAGGATGGCAGAAAGTACAGACATAGTGGCTGGAAAGGCTAAATCCCATGCCAATGAGGTGAAGGGGACTGTGCTGCATGGACTACAGACCTCAGAGAGAGAAGGTAATTGAACAGAAATTGTGCTTTCCTAGTCCCTGGGTGGAAGGAATGGTCTGATCCTTTGAAGAGATTTAGAGGTTTTGGAGTTTCTCAGGTTTGTACCTGGTTAGTTGTGCTTTTGTAAATATTTCAGCAGCTGCAGATGAAGAAAATGCAATAACCACTGACTATGTCTCTTTTTCCTGAGATATACCCTTTCTGTCTAGAGCTGCAAAGAGGGTAGTATCACAATTACTTCCTTGAAAGCATGCTCCATCACTGTGGTCTGCTATCTTTGCTGAGAATTATCTGCAGGATGCAAGTCATACTTCTGCTTCCTGTCTTGGAGAAGGTTAAATGTGAGATGCAGTGACTGATGACCTCTAACATGAAATCACATAACTGCCATCTTTAGGTTTTACATACTGCTTTACAACACAGTAATGCATTTCCCAACACAGTAAAGCTTACAGTAATGCATTTCCCAAGTCATAGCTGATTCTTTTTGATTAGTAACTTTTTCTTCACGTGCACATTTTAAAGACTCTCAGAGAACACAGCAATTTAAATGCAACAGTTCTAGACATTGCAACCTGTGACTCCATAATTTTCAAGACTGACAAGCTTTTCCATCAACCATAAGCTGCATAGGCTGAAGATTTACTGTAGGGCAGAGGCTTTCCATGGCCAATGCTGCAGGCCTTGATGCCTTCTCATTGCCCCTAACTCAGAGAGTATGAGAGTTCACCACAGACTCCTGCCTGTCTGCTTAGGTGTCATGAAAAGGACACGAGGGAACAATCACATCGAGACTTGCAGATCTCCCGCTCCCCACTACACCTGCAGTGTTGATTCAACCAGAGGTATCAACTTGTTGAGGTAAAAATCTCATAGCAAAGATATTTTTGACCTTTTTCCAGGAAGATGCATATATTTTAGCTGTGCAGTTAGCGTGCTCCCCCAGTTTCACTAGGATGTACTTATTTACTTCCTTGGAGGATCCAGGCTTTATCATCCTTCAGCAGCATCCCACGGACTTCAGAGTTCCATTTTTGTGTTATACGGTCATTTATAAAAAAAGAAAGAGTGCTCAAGTTGGTGGTTTAAGCACTTGTTTTCCACACAAGATTTAAGATACAAGCTGATTTTTCTTTAGAAATAGAAGGCATCTGCTTGTGTTGTGAACAGTTTCCTCACTTATTTTGCACAATAAAATGATGTTTGTGCCACATAATTGGGCTTGCATTTCCCTAGAGGTAAAAGCCACATGTTGTATCTTTCTTCTTTACATCATATTTTCAAGCTGCTTGACAATAATGATTTACCTTTGACAATGCTGCGTTTTATGATTTTTTTTAATGGATAAAACTTCTAATTTTTATCATTCCCATATACCGCTTTTATTCCCAATAAAACTGCTTTTTGGGCTATACATCCAGAATACTGTTGTAATGGAAATAGTGAGGGCTTACTGTATTGCTTCTGTCTGAACTTGAATTTGATCCTGTTCCCATTTAAATCAGTAACAGAACTCCCTCTGGCATCTGTGAGAACTGTGTTGGCTGTCTGTCTGTCCTATTAGACTATATCATACCATACTTGAAAACTACTGTCATTGTTTTAAATATTTTTTCCTGATTTGTAATTATGAACAAACTTTTTGCCCCAGTGTAACTGTCTCAATTTCCTCTACCAAGAGTTATCACCTGTTGTTATCATGAAACCAAAAATATTTATGATCATATTGTGAACAAAGACTCCTACTTCAGAGAGAAAAATGCTTTTTTCACTGTTATTCATGAGGCATTTTTATGCTACGAATGAAAATCATTAGCAGCATAAGAGAGCATATGGGAATCTGATCTTGTGTAGGCTGCTGGTGATTTTTCACCAAATTACTTCTACTGATTTCGGGAGACGCATCTAAGAAATCTGTGACGAACAACTACTTTGGCATGAAGGTCCCATTAATCCCTGTGCCATAAACTATACTGGTTATTACCAATGTCCTGATGATCGTTACAACTCTGAGAGAAAAAGTGAATGTTGTTGATGTGCAAGATCAATTCCTGCTTGGTGTGGAGGCACTTACCTCACCTGTATCTTGGGTGACTCTTTATGTGCATTCCACTGCCCATGGACATCTGAACATCATAAATGAAGGTAGTGTTATAAGGAGGTTTGGTGTCTGTGCATCTTGTGCTTCCCAGGATGTGCCATGAGGTTGCAATTGTACCACTTGCTCACAACTCAGAGCCCAGCTCTGTCCACTCTGGCTTTGGCCACAGCTGTCCATACTTAGCCAGTGGCAACTCTTTAATAAGAGTTGAACAGAATTCAGGAATCAAATTTCCTGCATAAATGTGTGCACTTGTACTTAATTAAAAATAATCCAGCTTCTGAACAAAGAGGCCCTTTCAGCGTAGGCAAAATTTTCTTCCTGAATTCGTGAAGTGTATGTTGGTCCCACGTTTTGTTGGATCGTTTTATGCTTTGGTCTTGATTACCTGCCTGTGTTTTCCCACGACTCAGCTGCTTCTTCAAACTGGAGTGATTCCAGCATTTTTCTGAGGTAAAAACAGTGAAATCATCAAGCTATATTATTGTCTTTTACCCATTTATAGGACATGTTCAGAGCCTCTTTCTGGGATGAGGAGGGCTTTGCAAGTAGTTGTGATGCATCATTAGGCTGGTAAAAGAACTGGAGTCTGACTGAAGATGGAGCCCTGAAAAGCTATTTTGAAGTGGTCTGGCATAGACATTTGGCAGCAAAACTCTTCATAGTCCCAGAGATGCCTAGATGCCAGGTCAGCAGGGTCCCTTCTGCACTTCTCAGGTGAGTGTTACGTCTTTTCTCCCCATCTGTACAACGAGCTTGACACCTCACTGGAAAGTTGGAGATCGGTCACAATTTAAATGAATGATTTGATGGTCAAACCATTTCTAATTCCTGGTCAGGAGAAAAATTCCTCTTTTAGCTTTGATTGTTAAAACTTAGATGTCACATTTGCCTGACAGAAATAGAGAAATGGGAACCAATTAAATGTATTCTTAAGTGGTATATTTATTCAAAGGCATTAGAATGTCTTCAAGTATAATAAATAATAAGAAGCTTCTGTCATTCTCACCCCAGTGTGTGCCCAGGAAAATAGATCTTTTGAAGCATAATTTCTCCAAGCTTGTTCTATGTCTTTTCTAATAAGAAAGTATTCTTCCAAATGTTTGGTTTTGATATATCAGAAAGGCAAATGTCTTCAGCATGAAAACGATATGTCCTATTGTAAAAATATTAACAGCAGAACACCACTAATGCTGTAGAACACTATACTCTTTCTCTAAACAGCCATTCCTTAACTGTATCCACAGACTGGCTTAAAACATGTATCGTCCTTTATCCTCAATTCACACTAGCAAAGGACCGGTGCAGATCTGAGGATTAGACACCAGAATGATAACTGTTTCCCCTCCCAGTTCCAGGACAAAGTCTGTGATAACTTTGTGATGATGCACAGCTGATTGACAAATTTTACAAAAGCTTCTTTTTTTCTTCTTAAAAATAATCAGATAATGTTTGGACTTCAGGGGCAAGATGAAACTCTGCATTAGATTGGACAAGACAAGAAGCCAGGGGTAATTTGTGGCAGTACTCGGAAAGTACACGTGCTGCTTAAAGAGTGGGGTATATCACCCTAATAAAAATCATCAGAAAGCTGGTCTTCTGCCAGTCTTAGTTTAGTTCCGTCACAATGCAGATTAAGATATCTATATCTACATCAGGGTATTTCAGTGAAATGTTCAAATGCCTTGCCATCAAGGCCAGACCAGGAGTTTTCATATAATTAATTCACTGTGTAAAGACCAGAAGAGGTGATGACATGCAAATGAGCAGTTTTGTCAGAGCTCCCCCTTATAATATGATCTAGTGTCGTGGTTTCAGCTCAGCTGGTAACAAAGCACCACGAAGCCGCTCACTCACCCCCCACCCCCTCGCCTGGCCACGCTGGGATGAGGAGAAAATCCAAAGGCAGGCTCGTGGGTTGAGTCAAGGACTGGGAGGGATCACTCCCCACTTATGGTCACGGGCAAAAGACAGGCTCAACTTGGGGAAGAAACAAAATCCGTTTCATTTACTACCAATCGAATCAAAAACAAAACAGAAGGGTATTAGGAAGGGAAACCAAACATCAGAACACCTACCCCCACCCCTCCCGCCTTCCCGGCTCAGCTCCATTCCCAGTTCTCTCTCCCTCCTCCCCCCGGTGGCGCAGGGGAACAGGGGATGGGGGTTGAGTCAGCTCACCACACCTTGTCTCTGCCGCTCCTTTCCTCAGGGGGAAGATTCCTCACTCGTCCCCTGCTCCACCGTGGGGTCCCTCCCACGGGAGACAGTCCTTCA
>VYZV01046030.1:0-30387 GCA_013401275.1 Pandion haliaetus | reverse complement strand
TAATTTTTGTCCAGTAATTGTGATCACTGGTCATTCCATTTGCTCCCTCTTTGAAGCTGATTTTAATCTTCATTGCCTCCCATTAAGTCAGATCAGGTTAGTTACATCCCTTTTGCTATTCAGTATCTGGCTAACTGCACTGGAGCATTTATACTACAGAAGTTAAATTGATTATGCCTTTTTGTTTGCCTTTTAAGTAGATCCTGTTTCTAGAGAGAAATTCAATATATCTTAATTCATTTGTTTTGTTACAGAAATGCAAGCTATGTATAAATACCAAATTAGTGGCAGGGGTGGAGGGGGGAGACTAGTGGGGGCTGGCTGGGATTTTATAAACACAATTATCACAGAGAAGCAGTGATATCCAGCCCAAAGGAAACAGCTGAGACTAAATCCAAGTTCCTGTAAATTTGTTCTCCTTTCCTAAAATATACATTGTGTTTTGCATCAGAATGACCACCTGCTTCATAAACGATATGACCGCTTCAATGGGATGATCATTTCCACGTTTTAACAAATCCATTCTACTGTTATCAATAAAAAGCTACTGTTCGTTTGATTAATACTGAATATTTTAAGATATCATAAAACTCAATTTATATATAAAACCTAATTGCACACAAATTTATTAAAAGTGCAAAATGTTGCCCATAAAGTGATAAAGCATTCCACACTGTTCCCCTGTATTATCTTCAATGAAAGAAAGATCAGATTAGGGTTATTACATAGCCCTGAAAAAACAGGACTAGCCAATTGAAAGATTCTCTAGGTGAACTTCTTCATCTCAGGTTTTAGGGTATTTTTGTTGCAGAATCAACAGCTACTGGTCCTTAGTTACACTAAGGTCTTCCCAGGCAGATACAGCAGTGTGTAAGTGCCTTAAAATCACAGTTGGCACCTTCCTTGTGCAGAAATGGAGCCAAAGGTCTTTGTGTCATGCATGTCCTCTGCTTTCAGGAGATCAAAGGGATGTCTCAGGAGGCTCCAAGAGATAGCAGCTCGTGAGCTCTATAACTGTTTTACTGCGACTTCGGGGTTTTTTTGCTTAGTCTTTCCCACAGTAATTGCCTATCCACCACTAACAAATCATTTTAAGGCTGATTTTGGAGTCCTGTCTGTTTTCATTAGAGACATTTGTCTCTTAGACAAATTATGATTCCCTATAAGGCCACAGGTCTTTGGGCATGGGGAATTACAAGCTGTTAATGAAAGACCTCTGCTCTACTATACCTTTCACTGGTATAATGGTATTTTCCTGTCTTTACTACAGCTCTGATGCTGTAGGTCTCACATGTTTACTGAAAACTGACTGTAGCTTTCTGTTCACAAGACAGCACAGAGATTTCATTTTGATGGAGTTGGTAGAGGTGGTCAAATGTTTTTTCAAAGAGCAGTTCCCCAAAAAGTCCAGTCTGTCGAAATTAAAACTTTTCTTTTTATACCTTGTTTTTGACAGAAGTTTATTATACACATTTGAAAGGAAAATCTTGACCTTGTCCAATGGGCTTCAAGTGTTAGTAACCATTTTTGGTTACCTTTCCTACCCAAAGCAAATGCCCTTTGTATCTGCTACATGCTGTTGCCAGAGTGGTTCAGCTTTTCTTCAAAGACCTAAAGCCTCAGAAAGACCTAGAAAGTCAGTTTCAGTTCTTTCCATGATCTAATCCTTTCGTTCAAAAGACACTAAGTTTGTAACAGCTGCTGAAGTATTTCAGGAAAACAGCTATTTCTACCGTGTCTTATTATGTCTGATGCATCCACACAGCCATCCAAGAATAATTGCATTAGCAGGAATAACAGTAACAAAGAGTTATAACCTCTGTTTGGATGGCAATTGTATCATTTGTAAACAATTCCAGAAATTTCTTTTAATGTAATTTCTGCAGCATAAATTGGGGGCAAACGTATAGGACTGGAGAGCCATTCTGCATCTGGTTTCTGTTACCGAGATGCTGACAGACACCATTTTCTCAGACCATCTGCAGAGAAAAAGGTTGGGGTTTTTGTCTTGTAAGACAGACCACTTTTGCTTTCAGCATCTGAGGCTTGAAGTGACACATGGCACATGTTACTTCCAAGTAAGTGTGGGAATGGTATTGTTAAAATTGTTCTTTGTAGCACTTAGTCATATATTTGACATATGAAGGACATGCTCTTGAGAAACTGAATGTTCCATTTTAAATATTTGGTATTTATTAGGGGCTCATACAAAGCCTGCTGTAATTGGTGTGCGACCCCCTGACTTTACTAGCATATATTGGGTCCTCAGCCCTTTTTGAGATTTGCTAATAGGCCCAGATTCTGTGAAAATATTAATAATTGGTCTGCCTTTTCACTTGCAGCATCCTAACTGTGTTAAAATATTTTCTTAATGGATGCTCAGAGTTAAGGAAGACTACAGAACTCTTTTAAACTATCCTAAATAAGAAAGAAGCAAGGGGAGCACCTTATGTTAGTTGTCACCATGATGCTCTTTACCAGCTGTTTTTTCTCTGAAGTCCAAATGATATTGATGAAAGTACCCCAAGGCTTTGTTGACCTATGGCAGTGACCCAGAGGAAAAGCTGTTGCCTCATGCCAGCCCTTGCCAACAGAATGAGACTGCCAGATGCCAATGTTGACTGCCTCTTCCAAAGTTGTGTGTGCACTGGAGCTGATGTTTGGGGCTGAAGTACACAAAGAGATTAAAAGATTTTCCTTGAAGGGACTGTCAAACAATCTAACAACCCCCAAAGATGGAGAACAAAATCTCCTTGCTGGGTAATAAACTCCACAAAGGCATGGATTCTGTTAGATTTGGGGCCAAATTCAGAGAAAGCCACATCCAGTTTGCGGACAGTCAAATGGATATGTTAAAAAATCATAATTATTCTATTAATACATCTATGAAACAGAAATCCCATCCTTCTTTCAGCCAGTTTTCAGGGTCTGAAATAGAGTAAGTACCAGATTTACTTTTGCCAGTTGATTACAAAGGTATTTTTTTTCCCTTTTATTAAGGAGTCTTTCAGGAATACCTAATTTCTTTTTTATCATGGTAATAACATCGCCCCCTTACAGATGTAGTAAACGTTAGGGCAAAAGCCATGAGCCATATGATACCCCTCCACACTTTGAGACACACTGCAATTACCAACAGCTTTGCCATTTGTATGACAGAGCTTGTTTGCAGGCATCGTTGAAGCTGTATGCTGGTGACCATCTACACACGCCCACAGTGGTGTCACTTAGACCACAACACTTAAATCCTTTACACAGCCTGCTCCTTGGTATTTCATTTAGTCCTTGTGATAGGAGGTTGACATTTCAAGTTTTGAAGGCTGAAAGTCTGCTTTTTCCTGGACTGAAAGTCTGCTTTTTCCTGGAAATAATGAGAGAAGGCAGCCAGTATTTCCTCCTGCAGAACAAGTGATCGTAGAGGCAAACCCTCCCAGCTATCTCAGTCTTGTAGCTTAACCTCCACCTGGAGGGACTAAGGAGTCAATGGCATGGGCCTCAGCCTATCCACAGGGACAAGCCACAGGATGTTTACTACTGTCAAGGATTATAAGTTTTGCTGCACTCTATTCCTAAAGTGAGTAGTGATAGATCAGAATGTTGGAAGCCTTCCTCCAAAGTAGGTTAGCTATTTACAGGCGAAGAAGAGCTAAGAACTAAAGATATGAGGGTGGGCAGGAAGAATGCTATCCAGAGATGCAGAAATGTTTTTGTGGCTCTCAGTGTCAGTTCAGTAAAGTGGAGACAAGTAGAACAGGCTTAAGACATATTAGGAAAAAGTATTTTAAATTTTTTTGGCAGCAATATCTGTTTCTATTCTGTCTCATAGGAAAACTAGCAACTGTCTACACATGACAGTAGCTAAAACACTCAAAAAGGCAGAGGTACTATTGCAACACAGTGTGTCCTGAAGAATGCTATGTCCTGTTGCAGACAGAAGGCATAATTTTTTTTTGCAGATAAGACTTCAGACAAGTTTCTGACTTTAAATATTTGATTTGACTGTTTTTAGAATAATGTGGACAAAGCACAGCACCATCTCCCAGATGGAAATCTCTTTACTAATTTGGTTTGGTACAGGTAATTCTGTGCTTCTTATTAAGAAGAAGAACAAGCTCCTTTATCACTGTCTTATTTGGATTATGAGTCTTCTCTTCCCAATCTGCGTTTTCAGAAACGTCACTATTATGGTCTGCTGTGACACCGGCTCGGGCTATAATGATCTCATATCCCAAGCAATGTTAAACCTTCTCTGGGACTGGTTGCGTGAATTCCAAGAAAAATTTAAGGTGCCACAGGAGCTGATTCTGATGCTTTCAATATGTGACCTTTGGCTGATCTTGAATTGTACCAATAACCCAGTCTGGTGGTAATGATATCCTCTTCTAAATCAGAAGTAAAACTTGGATTTTGATCTCAAGAGGTAATGAGGGAGCCCCTTACCTAATCTGGACTTGACTTTGGCCTCCATGTTTTCCAACACCCCACCCGGGGCTTTGCACCCAGCCTACAGCGTTTGACCCACAGCCTGCAGTACTAGAGGCTTTATAATTTAGCACACATGCACACAAATCAATTTAATAAAACTCAGTCTTTGTGCCATAGAGCATCAGTCAACAATGCACTGCTCTCTTGTAACCAAATGGGACTGTATTATAGATAATTTGCTTTACTAAATAGACACACAAAAGGTAAATCTATGCATCATGTTTATTTTGGTGTTACAGAAAAATACTTTCATAGTGTATATAAAATAAATTCATACAAAAAATAGTGATATTTAGGAAGGACCATTATTAAATTTTTAGCTAATGGTGGCTGGGAAATCATTTTTGTCTTAAAACAAAGCCCTTTCCAGAAATATTACTGCTACAGTTATGACATCTGACCTTCCAAAATGCCAAGGGAGTGCTGTGATGCTCTGACCATCTGTAATTACACAGAAAAGTTAGCCTGCTTGTTTGGATCTGGAAGGTGCTCTTGATGTGCATCTCCTGGTAGCCTGCTTTTACAGCACTTCAGTTCACATTGTGGAGTGGCCTTGGAGCGCATCGACTGGATTCCTTCTGGATGAAGCTAAGTAAGAATACATGTGCCTCAATTGCAAGTGGGCATTTGGTCTTTGGGACCACTCTGAAGCTTGTCTGAGAGCAGGGAATACCCTGGCCCCAGATGCAACATATTAAAAACTGCACGGTGAGGATGCCAGGTTCTCAACACCAAGTGTTACGCTGTTCAGCTCTGCAGATCTGCTCGTGGTCTGCTCTGTCTGCTCAGGTAGACGTAGGCTGGGGCACCGCTTTGTAGTTGACAGTGTTACATATATTTTGATAAAAAAATCAAATCTGATTATTAAATCTGATCATATAAAGTTAGGATGGTTTGATTACAGTTAAAATCTTAGGAATATAAAGTTATAGTGTAACTATAATGGTCAAAGAACTTAAAGAACGTGTAGTACTGTACTGAAAGTTTGTTGATTAGAAGCCAAAAAGATCTGCTTCGAAGACTTGCTTCTTGGAAACCTTTTACCTTTCTCCATTTGATTTATATACCAAAGTTTAGCTTGACAGTAGTATAATTGAAGACTAATCACTGAAAAGGTTGATTTGTACTAACTAATATAGATAACAATGAAAATTAATGAGAGTTGAGAAAAGTTAGATGAAGCAACTTTAGTTACCTGCCAAGGACCAAACTGCGCAGAATCACATGAAGGAGGTCAAGAAGCGGACAAGTGAGGAAGACTATGAAAGACCACCAGAGGACTCTAGAAGACCACCAGAGACCTTCAATGAGCATGCGCAAAGGACATTTGCATATGCTAATGACTTCCCAGAAATTTAATGAATATACATGATATTTCCCAGAAATTTAATGAATATGTATGACAAATGTGTATTTAACCTGTACAATTAGACCAGACAGGTGCACACGATAGGTGGAGCGATCCCCCGTGTGCCCAGCGCTGCAATAAAGGAGTGTCTGCTTCTTAACTTCTCATTGCTGTTAAGGAGTTTTATTCCGGATTTCGGTAACAACAGCATGGGCTTGCTGTGGGCTCTCTGTGTACTGTAAGCCCTGTAACAGGGCAGGACCTTTGAAGCAAATTGCTTCCACGCTCAGTTCTGCAGGAATGCTTTCCATCTGAGAGGGAAATTGTTTCTGAAATGTTGAGGTTAACAGACAATTTCTTCCTGTGCAGTGATATTTTTCAAATACCAGTTGCACCATACTTCGGCATGATCCCGATTATAGTGTTTAAAGCCACCTCTCAAAATGTCTCTTTATAGACAATTCACATTTATTTATTCAGAGGACAAGATGAGGTGAGAACATTGTACTTATTCAGGCATTACTGGCTGTTGATCTTTTATGTTACTGCTGGTCTCAGTGAACTTCACTAACTTTTACAAAGTTCTTTCCAGTTTGACTCCACCTTTGGACCAGTCTGAGAAATATTCTGGATTCTGCCCTTCTGTGAATCCTCAGACCTGTATCTTGATTTGAAGCTCTCCAGTGTTTGGAAAGGGTAACATCAGTGCCAGTTTTAGTTACTATAAAACATACATTAATAAATGATTATTTTTATTACATATTCTGATAGCATCAAAAGCAGTTGTGAGCTTGAGCATCTACTTATCAACTGTCTCCTTTGAGGGTGTTCATGTATAAAAAAAAGGAAAGTGTACCTGCATTGAATCTGCAATTTCAACTTTACTTTCTAAAGAGCTTTGTGGAGGTCCTAAAAGCATTCAAAGTCTAGACTAATTGTGACTGTCAATTATATGTACAGATTTTGAAAGTTTAGTGCTTTCTTCATTAAAATACTACTACTACAGAAAAAAATTTTCAGTGCGTTTTGAATAAGTCATCAAATTGCTGGGGCTTGTCAGTAAACAAATAAGTTGCTCCTACTTTATTTCCCAGTTACTTCTGAACAAGAAATATAATACATTTGAGGAGTGCTTTGAATCTTTTTTGTTTTCAGACAGCCATAAGTTGGCCAAAGCAAATGTAAGTCAATTCCATAAAATATTTCTGGCAGATAATACCGTCTTCTTTGTTCAGGATAAAGCACGCTGTTACTAATGGCACAGGGGTATTTCCAGTGCATCACCATGGCTTAACATGGTATCAGGTTTTTGCATACCCTGACGGCTTACTTTCCCCTCTCCCTCAGCAACTTGAAGGAAGTTGGAAAGTGTGAGGGATTTGTATGTTTTTAAAAGAAATCATGCCTGTAGGTACAATTTTTTGTAAAACAAAGGTTGGAAGCTTGAAAAAAACCACAAGCAATTACTTTGCCTTGTACCGTGGCTTTGACATTAGGTATTTGTCGAACTATTGCAGAAGAAGGCACCACTGTTAACACAACTTCCATCCAAAGGAACACTTGAAGGTTATTTTTCTGAAGGCAATTTAGTCTTACAAATCTCTGAAAGGAAAGAGTATAGAAATTCCCTTTTGCTTTGCAAACAGGCAGTCTAGAGATAAATTTTTCTCATGATCCACAAAGGTTAAATTAAAAACCAGATGTCTAGAAATTGTCCTCTACCTGGCTGAGGAAACCACAGAAACCAGGGATGCCTTTTTGAATACCCCTTTCTATTCCTCACCCACACAAGAACATCACATCCACTGAACCCCTAACTTTACCAGTGAAATAAATGGGATTATTAGTGTTCTGAAAGAGGACTGTCCAACACTGTAATGTAGAGAAAAAGCAACTCATCCTCCCCCAATGCTTTAAACCTATTGGTACAGAAAGCATTCTGTGTTTGTATTACCTGGTGCTATTTCCTGAAAAAGCTTTTTCTTTTTACATTTATTTTTCCTTTTTTATTTTACTTTTTCTTTTCTTTTTCTTTTTTTTTTCATTTCCTCTTTTTCTTTTCTTCTTTCTCTTTGCACATGCAAAAATACATGCACAAAATCAGGTTACAACAGCATTACCAAGATTACAAAATCCAGCCTACCTAAATTAGGCAATGTCAGACTTAGAGGTACTATACAATACTGATTTCTGTGTTTGTACACGTGTACTATGATACAGTCAATAAATATATCACTGAGTTCCACTGTTTACCTTGGGTACCTGCCAGTACATGGACAGAAGTTGTTCACTCACGGAGTAGTAAAGTACTTTTTCTGACCACCTTCATTATACAGGGCCAAAATCCCTGCCTTATTTACTGCACATCAGTTCTCCTTCAGTACAGGGTTTGTATTATTTCACCATCTCACTGGGTTTTTTTTAAAGGCAGTCATCAGTACAGTTTGTAAAACCTCATTATATTATTATTATTATTGATAGTGATAGCTTTGCGGATATAAAAACAAATGGAGAGATTCATGTTACAATTTTTTCTTTTTGGGCACCCAGTCAGGAACACTGAAGACCTGCTTTTTCAAGGGAATATGTAATAGCCATTCATATATTCAAAGCACAGCTTCCAGAGGATTTAATATGATTTGGGAATTTTTCCATGTCTTAAATTCAGAAATGTCTTCAGCTCGATACTCAGCCAATAAGGATTGTGATTAGTGACCACATGAGGTAAGTTTGATGTACACATCTTTGACTCCTTGCAGTTCCTCTGGTAGAGGCCAAAGCAGAATATTGTTTTTCAAAGAATCTATAAAATTAGGTGATGTTTTTTCTCTTTGTGCACTCCTCTGCATCATTATTTTCATAACTTCGAGATTCCTACAGTCAAGTCTTTTTCATTGCAGAACTCTGACTCCTGTTCAGCATTGTTCCAGCCCTCAATGGACAAAAAAAATCCCTGCTTATCCTAAGACTGGCTTATTATCAATAGATGGGGAAATTCTTGACAATATGACAAACTAACAACATACAAACTTCTTTTTGTTTTTCCTGTAAGGACTATAAAGGGCACATACAAGACATTTTTTGTTTGTTTGCCTCAAACAGGGCCACTCAGCTCTATAGAGGAAAGTAGTTTTTAACAGGGGAAGAATGTGGTTTTTCCCCCTCTAATTCTCCAAAATCGCAGAAAATTTTCAGGAAAATTTAGTCTGGGGAGATACAAACTATAAAAATTATAATCCCAAAAATGTAAAACTTCGTAAAAATTAAAGGTGACTTGTAAATTGCAATTTGAAGTATCAGCAGTCTTGACACTTAAACCATGGTGTAAAACCACATCAGCATACTGGATGTACTTACAAAGGAGATTGTAATAGCTGTATCCTGACTAACATGAAACGAAAGAATATTTTACTGTTAAGAGGTAATTATCTAAGTGTTTGTTTTGTTTTATAAAAAAAAATTGAACTGTGTTCAAGATAAACTGGAAAATTCTGAGAAGTAGGCTTTAGCAACTGTACAACAGAGAAAGGAGTTGAAAGAAGTTCACGAAGCCTAAAACAGAGAAAAAAGTTTCTGAACAGGTATCTTTCAGTTGTGTTGTCAGACTAATTGCTATGTTTTCATGGATATAACCCATATGTTTAAAACCAAACAGTTTATTCATCAACAGTAGGCAAGGTTAGAAATATCCATGATATATGTAAGGAGGAGTTTACTCAAGACCCTCTCTTGCACAGGAGTGTTCCCATATCTCCCAGTCTCTGGTCCTCTGTAAATCCACCTTTTGCCCTATCATCTTCAATTGTCCTTTGCCTCCACTTCAGCAATATTCTAATATTGCTAGGGAGGCATCGCCATCCACAGCTGCCTCCTCCAGGACAGCCTTACAGCTGCAACAGGTTATAAATACGTGTGACTACTTATCTTTAAGAAATGGTATTTTAGAGGGCCACAAGTTATCCATGTGAAAATGCATTAAGTATGTGACAAACTTGAATATTAACTGAAACAATAAATTATCCTTGTAGGTCTTTCCAACCAGCAGCAACATGGAGAAAAAAATTATCCACTCATCCATTAGGCAATTTACTCTCTAGGACTGTGTAAGTGTGAAGAGAACTTAATCTGCAGACAAAGCTAAGGGAATATAGTCACAGCAAAAGTAAATATTACATAGGTTCTTTGTGCAAATTAGTGCAATCAATTACGGATTTAAAGTAAGGGAGGTAAACTTTTGCAATTATTTTTGGAAATAAAATCCAGATATGCCAGTGACTATCTTATGACAGTAATCTCTCTGTATGTGGTATGCACTATGGGCAAAGGATATTTCTGTGCCAGTGACAAGCAAATACTTTTTTCTTTTAATTAAACAACAACACACCCCCATATCCTGTCTGTGCTTGAAATAACTGTAGTACTTAATATTAAATTTAAAACACAGTTACTGCAAATACAAGCTTTTGTAATCATGAACCAGGATGCAAACAACCATGAGACAAACCAGAGAAGCCTTTAACTTTCTTTTTTACTTAGCCTGTCCCAGTTCCTGCTTTTCATGCATGTGGATGTGTCAGCACTAGTTACCTACAGCTGCAAGTGCCTCTTCCCTGAAAATAAAATGAGAGAAGAGCTCCCCATTGGGTATCTCAGCACATCATTCTGCATGCCTCTTGGGGTAAAGAGTAGTCAGGTAATAAAAAGGGAACAAGCAAAAAGAATGGATTGTTAAATGAAGTTACAGTCTGGATTCTTCTTTAAATCAGGAGTTTAATTATTTATTGCTTAAGCTCACATAGGATGCTCCCTGTAACACGACACTTGAATTAAAATATAAGTTGTATCAGACAGGCCTCTTCCCCTTTTCAAACTATTGGCATTAATGCATTCACAGATGGGGCCTGCGCAGAGACATTTTCACACCTGGAGTACCTGCAGCTGTTCATCTTCATTGTTTCCCTGCAACACATGGAAAGAGTGGTGACTGCAAAACCAAAGCTGCCACCCCTTATTGCTTAATTTAATACTCTAGGCTGTTCTCCTTGCTCTGTTGTTCCTTCAGCAGCCTGCAGGACTGAGGCTGATAGCAATGTCTCAACTTCTCAGATGGCAACAATCTTTTCTTCCACTGCTGTCTGGTTTCCACATCTGGTGAACAAATCCCAAGGGCACTGTAGTCTTGGCAGTGCTATAATTTTACATGACCTTTCATGCCATGATGTCATAATGATTTAAGCTATTTCTTGCCTGTTATAATCCTGAAGTTTGATGCCTGTTTTCCTGCCCTGATAACTAAATTCACCTTTTTAGGGTTCCAAGGAAAACTGTTGTTTAAACTGTGATGCTCGTGGCCAAAAAGTTAGATTTGCCTTGTATTTGGAAATGCCCAATGTGCAGAGGGGCATGTGCATATAATCGAGGTGTTCTGAGGTGCCGAGGCACTGCCCAGAATTCCCAGAGGGCTTACCTGGAAATCACTTGTCTCAAAGCACATGTATTTACAGAGGTGGTTGAGAAATGTTTTAGATCACAATGCACCAAACCCTTGTTTTCTCATTAAGTATTTGCCCGTGAAAGCACTAAGTAACTGACAGCTTTGACTACTTCAAGCACAGTTTGAAAGTATGGCTGGACTAAATTAAGCTGTTATTTTCTCTGGATGGTGCCTTACAATGAGATACATTTATAAGAGACTGGTAAAAGTAAGTATTTCTTTCTCTTCAGTGCTTGTTTGGTAACCATATCCATACAGTTAGAGAAAAAATATGTTCTCCTTAGAAATTTCTTATTCGTTTATTTCTTGATAGAACACTTGGGAGTCCCAGCTGTAATGTTAGAAAACATGCTTGGTAGCTGTAAAGGTGACACAGCATCAAAATAGATTACCTAGAGCAGATGTTAAACTTTCATCAATTAAGGATTTCAAGAACTGCTTAGGTAATCATCTCTCCAAAATGACATCGGTGTAGTGATGTGTCATGAGGTTTGGAGACAGACTGGGCAAACTCCCGAAGTCTCTTCTGGTCCTATTTCTTATGCTTTTTCAAGTTGGTGTGCAGGACTCCCTGGGAAACAAAGGGACATTAAGGAGCAATAAGATCAGACCAACAGAAGAGGAAAGGCTGTGTTATGCTGAAGTCAGTGATGTTGTTGAGTTTGGCAAACAGTATGGGTGATTTTTTTTTTAATAAGACTTTATTACATTGCTTTATTTGTGCTTCAGTATTATTGTTTTTCACCCAGTGTCCCTGATGGAAAGAGAGTGGAATTGGGGAGAGTAGGGGAAAACTGTCTATTGCAGGAATAATGGTTCCTGAATAATGTTTCCAAGCTATATGCCTTGTACTTCTTTATTTTGTTATAACATCCCAAGTAGCATCTGCACGTGCTTGCCTTTAAGCAAGTGCCTAATGGCACATACTGGGACAGAGCCACGATCACCCTAGTATGTGCAGTCATGGTCTCTTGGAGCTCTTGTCAGGGAACTAAAAGTAAGTTTTTCCCTCAAGCCTGATGTGTATACAACAACCATGTGGTGAACTGGTAAAAAGAATGAGTCCCCTTCTGGGATCCCCTCCCAGTTCCATGAGTATGGAAAAAATGAGAAACAGTTGAGCTTGGTGAGAAAAACCCACAAAGCAACCCGTGCTTCAGAGCCTGAGACTGGACTAGTCAGGAAAAGATTTGGGCCAATATCTTCTCCTGCAAACAATGATCCAGCTGGCCGGTGGGAAGTCAGGTGGAATGTCTCCTATCTCTGTTATCTCTGTAGTGCTGGAGCCAGTAGAAAGACCCACCACATAGTAATTCAGCAATTCTGTTTGGCAACAACAATTCTAGTTGGCAACAGCTTCTGTCTGCACCTTGTACATGATGTTATCTGAAACGACACAATGAAAATAGTCATATTTTACAACTTAGAGCCTAGTCAGAATATGAGCCAACAATTAAAAGGTGAAAGGCTGTGTAAAAAGTCCCGTGGAGTGCAGAAGAGAGATACTAAAGCTGGTAAACTACCATGAAAGGAAGTTTGATAATACTGCTTTTAGGTATGCATTAGTTTCAGTGTTCTTTGTACTCTGGGGTGAAGCAGACAGTTTTCCAAGATAAGCAATGATGGAAAATCATACCAGAGAAAGAGAGCAAGGAAAAGGTAGCACAAGATCCATACACTGGCAGGAAATAATGAAACTATATTTCATTTTACATTCTTGTCTTTATTCAGGGATAACAGTAGAGAAACAATACTTCTCCCCCAGCTTCCAAATAATTTGATCCTAGGATTCCTTTCCTACCCTGGATGGAGGTAAAACTGCTCTGGTGGATTCATCACTTGAGTTCAGTGCACGCCGGGGCTTTCCCAGTAGTATCTGTCCTCAGCTCTTCATCTTGCTGTAAAGCTGCAGGCAATGTTTGAACCCATGGCTTTTCCTGGAAGTGCAAATGGTGCTGCGTGCAAACACAACTTCTCCTTCCAGGGTGGGAGTTGGCTGGAGCTGGCAAATGTGGGTAATCATCAGGCCTCTGTGGATCTCCAGGCTAGATTACAACAGTTCACCTTCATACAAATGTTTATATTTAAAAATAAAGTACTATAGTTAGTCATGGATGGTTTCTCACATCATTTTCCCAAAAGCAGCTGGCACTTTCAGTCTTTAGCTGATAGGAGTGGCTTTGCCAAAAAAGCTGGATTTCACTCAATACCAGCATTTCCCAGGCAGATGGAAAGCATCCAGTCAACTCAGCCTTAATATTCCTGGGATGAATGTCCTGGGAATAGCTGCCTCTTTCTGCTGCTCTGATTCTCAGGAAATGTAAGTGCTTGTTAATTTGTGAGGTAAAGGTAACTGTGAATCTGACACCCCCAAAATTAAATGTAATATTCACTATATCATTCCTGCTTTCCCACAGGAGGGAAAGAAAAGTTGAAGTCAAAGAAAGAGAGAGAGAGAGAGACAGGGAGAAGGGATGGAAAAGGGAGACTGGGGAGAAAAAAAATTGGAGTGAATCAATCATCAAAATAAACACCTACTTAATTTTTTTGGTTGCCAGTGAGGGGAGGTAGGGTGGAAATCTCAAGTTATTGCTGAAGTATTTTCAAATCTTTAAGAAGCACTGCACCTGGTTATAAGACTGATGGAGTCAGTCTTACAAAATATGGATGGAGCAAACCTGAGGATCCTCCTCACCTTGCTCAGAGCTGATGTATTTTGCAGTTGCTCAGTAAGTCACTTTCTTTCCTTCCAGCACGCATCTGCTCAGAACAGCAGGCTGCTGGTGAAAGAAGGCTTTTGCCATTACCTGATGATCACTCTGTGCGTCAAAGCACAGAAGCTGACATTGCTTCTAACCATTTTCCCTTTGAACTCTAAATAATTTAAGTGTAAATATTGCTTTCATTCCTCCTTGATAAGCCATTTGCTTCAATAGAGCTGTTGGCACTCTTTACTTTCCCATGTTGCCTTTCCTACCCAGGAGCAAACATCAGCAGAGTGGTTTGGATAGAAAAAGCAAAGCAGGGGGTCTTCAGGGATGCTCACTCATGTACAAGCATTCCTATTACTGCAAAGGGCTGCAAAGCCCCTATTTGACATAGCCATCACCACTGTGCAACGGCAGAGCTATGGGATGTGCCAGGCCTAGAGGGCAGCAGCAAGGACTGAGGCAGCTAAACTGAAAGAGAGCAAGTGTTTTTACGTGAATACCCGTAGAGGTAAAATTAATAGGCATACAGAGTATGTAACAGAACAGTTTTCCCTAAAAAGCTTCAGGGATTAATACAAGCACTGCTGGGTTGGCAGTGGATTGTCCCTGGAATAACATCCTTTTTTGCTGAGTGTTTACTCTAAAAACCCAAACCTTGCTGTTTGCTCTGTGCCTCCAGAAAGGCTTTGCAAATTGCAGTGTCGAGTGGAAGTGACAAAGCAGGATGTTTTCTTTGTGAGAAGGTACCCTAAGTACACAGCCCATCATCACTATTCAACTTTCAAAACAGGAGTGACATGATGGGAGAGTGCCAGGGAAAGGTCTGGATGTTGTCATCATCATCTGTCCTGGCTCAGCAGCTGCAGGAGAAGAGCCGGACAGACGTGACCCTGGGCAGATGCCATGAGTGACGGGTGCAGCAGTGAGGTGGCAGGGTTCTCCAGAGCTCTGAGGAGGCTCTAAAGGCAAGTGCAAAGAGCAAGTTGATTCCCAGTCAGAAACTTTCCCTCCCTTTAAAATCAAATATTTTGTAATGTACAGTAACTCTGTTTTATTTTATTGTGTCTTGCACTTTTCTGCGTTGCAACTTTGTTCCAGTCAATATTACTGATGTTGCCAAATTACTCCAGGTCAATAAGTAAACCCAGGTGTGATTCTAGACCCACAGGTTTAAAGAAACAGGCTCTGCTTTGAAACAGCTCTACAGAGTAATCCCATTTTCTTACACTGCCAGCGACATGGAATATTTGCAGTTAGCAGCAAAGACATGTTACATATATTTTTACCTCTTAGTAGCACAGAACCACAGTGGTTGTGGCAGAGTTTGCTGGAGCCTCTTCCATGGCACTCACCAATGCTGCAGCTATTGCATTTCATTCAGAAGGTCAAAGCCTTTACCTCATTTAGATGTGAGCAATTCTATTGAAAAAACTCAAATATAAATAAGGGAAAAGCCTATCCTGCAGAATTTTTATTCCAAAAGCATTGCACAGCCTTATTTAAAGGGGTCAACAGGGCTGACAGTTAAAACAGGTCCTTTGTTTGAGGTTTGAGTATGTGTGCTAAAGAATCACGAGAAAAAAAGTGTGGAATGCCAACCTGCTGTTGGAGCAAAGCTGGGCTCCTAAATTGCCTTGAACCAATGAAGTGTACACAACATGAAGTTTGTTCCACCTACTCCTTTGAAATGTCACAGCACCACAACAAAGCATAACAAAAGGGTTCATTTTTATGAGACAGATTCAGAATGTAAATTCACTAGTCCATTTTTTTCATTAGTATCACTGTGTGCATTTTATCTATTATAAATGGCACAGTAGACAGTGGAATCTGTGCCTGGGTGGTGCAAAGGGTAAATCATTTAACCACCTTCCTTTGCTTTGCATATCCTCAATTACTACCTAGGATCCATGAGGCATAGTATTTGGAAGTGCTAGGCCTTGAGTTAATAGGTATTCTTGTTTTGTTTGATCCTTTCTATTAGATGGAAATGAACATTAATAGAAAATGCTGGCTTGTCTAAAGTATATCGGATTAGAGTTATCCACATAATTTACAGTATCTGAAATTTAGGATGATTTCAGTAGATGCATATTGATACATTAAGTAGTTTGGTGGATCACTCTGGGGAAAAGAGACAGAAACATAGCTATTTATCTCCCTGTTGAGAATACTAAAGAAAACAATCTGCAAAACAAAGGCTCAAATTTGAATTCCAGGTCACATACTAACTGCTGTGGAATAGCAGAATTAATCACCTCTCCAGCATTAATCTAAGAGGTATCATGGGACTGGCATGCCAGAAAACTTATATTATTGAGAAATCTGAATGTAGTTTAAATACTCAATTTTAAAAATATAAATGTCAGCCTTCTCTCTCAAGGAGAAGGATGATTATAAAGATATCCTTAAATGCGCATCTTGCATTTGCACTGGAAAATATAACAAGGATTGTGATTAACCTCGTAGAGCATCCACATTTTGAACCTTTAAAAATGCCCCAATAGTTCAGCTGTCTCCACAGGTGTTTGCTTCTTTTTTTTTTTTCATTTCCTCAATTTTTTTTTTCCCCATTGAGATGGACTGAGGGCACAGCAGACAAAAGTCTATCTTCCCCCTCACTCCAGCTCAAGCGCAGGGCAGAAAATTCGCTGGAGCCAAAGGAACTTGAGAAGCTGTCAGGGCGGCTCACAGCAGAGAGCAGTAGGAGGAAAAATAAGGCTCCACTTCTGGGGTCTGTTAATTATTAAAGTGCTTGCTAACAGGCTCAGCTCCTTCACTGGCTGTTGCTATGAGCCGCTTGCACAAGCTGGGTAGGTTAGTCTCTGCTGGAAGTATGTAGAAATTCAGTAAGCTTGCATACAAAATGACCACCTAAGTGCAGAATAATAGTTGATTGGTCCAACTTCTGTCACATCTCACAGAAAATAGGGAGTGACACACTTTTAATGTCAAGGTCCCTATGCTTTGCTGAACTTGTCACATCTGATGAACCAAAGGCACCCAGGGGTCCTGGTGGTTTCATCGGTTTCAACACAGGGTCTGTCTNGGGCAGATCACCCAAAGGCAAAGAACTTGAGATTTTGAAGTCCAAACTCTGAAACTTTACTTTTCCTCTTTTCATGAGCTACTCATTTAACCAGCTATTATTATCATTAAAATAAAACTAGCACAAATACAATGGGAATGTGTATTAGCATGTAAAACTTTATTTGTATTATGAAAGTGATGTAAGAGTCCAGTTACAGACTTGGACCCCTTGAAATACATGTGTAGCTACTGCAGTTTCCCTCCAGTTAATAATGCAGCTGAGAATAATATTTTCTTCTATGAAAGACCTGCTGTGAGAGTTATTTCTGAAGCGTAATGAAGATGACATTTCATGTACTGGTAACTTTTTTTCCCAGGTGAGGACACTATACTGCAGATTGCCCCAAAAAAAAGGGGGCAAAGCCAGTCTTGTAGTGACTCAGCAACAACAGCTGCTTTCTCCATTAATGAAAAAAATTTTTTTCACCTTTATTGAATCAACCTTTTCAAAAAAATAACAAAAATTGCTTACAACAATCTGCATCTCATTCTGAGAGTGAGTTATTCCTGCAAACAAATCTGGGTTATAACACTGCCAAGCATAATGATTTTTCTACCTGTAAACCCTTTACCTATTCTCTCTAAGGAGTATTTAATATTTTTATGCTGTAATTGCCCTTTTCCACATTTATAAATAGCTAGCAATTAATACAAACAATGTGCTTGGAAGAGGCATAGTGCATCAATAGGACTCGCAAGCTTGAAATCAAGTACATGTGTATTTCACAGGCTGAGTGCATCAGATAATTTTTTTTTTTTTTCAATATGACAGGACACTTGAAATAACCTATTTTATTTTGCAGCAGTTTTTCTCTAAAACATGTTTAACATCAGCAGGCAAAGGGAAGAGAGAAATACCAGGGCAGAGCTGTAGTCATTACTCCTCTGAGAGACAGCATGGATCCATGGCTCCCTGAAGCAAGGACTGGCTCTGATCTGTTTATACAGTGCCTTAAACAAAGGAGCTCTGCTCTCTGGCATAGGCCTCAAAAAGCCACGTTAATACAACCAGTAGTAATTTACCATGGTGTGGTGTTAGACCACACCATGGTATTTTCCATTCTAAAGACAAGAAATATTTCAAATGGTGTGGAGGTTTAACCAAGTGGAACACTGCCCCAGAGCTGATTTACTGGAGGAGAGCAGTGTGTTAGGCTAAATGGTGTGGGAACACAAGTTTTAGAGACAAATTGCTTTTGGGTGCTGTGTGGAGCAAAGCAGTGCTGGTATCAGTGTACCACAGACACCTCTGGGTAACTCCAGCTGTTTTCCAAATAGCTCATTGCTAAAGAATCATACTGCGTACATGTATCTATTTTTAGAGGTGAATGTTCTTCTACTTTCTTCTACCATTTTCTCTCCACAGTTTTCTTTGGTTTCTCAGGTTGTTTGATTACTTTCAGGTCACGCATTTAATGCAGAAATGTCTTATGCTCTCTGCACATTGCATTGCATTTCGTGTAACACTTCCTTTTGATACCATGTCAAAAATGACCTTTACTTCTCCATCATGGGGACTGAAGTGAAAGAGAGGTTTTAAAGCTTACATTGAGATTATCTGGTAATGAAACTTGCGGTGTTTTTCTCTGTGTTCCTGTATTCCTCCCACCATCCCCAAGCCTGATCTATGTTTCAAAATTTGCAGGTGGGGAGTATCCATGCAGAGCGATGTGAGCCAGCCAAAGGGGTGTTTCTGCCCTTGAAATAACACTACCTTACTGCCCAAGATGTGCTTGCTGCTGGTGTGTGCAATGCTAACAGATACTCAGTTGTCTGTGCCCACTGCAGCGTGCCTCTCTCAGCAATCCTGCACCCCGTATCACAACATGGACCACTCCTGAGACAGGTTGGAAACTTAATGACACTATCTGACAACATGCCAGTCTTTTTTCCCCCCTTTAAAATCTCTCGTTACTCTCTAATCTGTGTTTGTGAACAGAAAGCTCTGGTTTCACATTAAAAGAGACAATCGCTTAATATTCTGCTCCTGCCTGATCTGCCCATAGAGATCCTCCTGGACATTTGGGTGGCTGAGGGAAGAGACCAGTGATCTGATAGCCAAGTTATGGGCTAGCAGGGAAACGGGGTAGCAGAACAAGGGTTAGAAAGCAGCAGTCACCAGAACAAGAGGTCTGCAGCGGACTGACTGTGGACAAGTCTCTAAAGCAGATGTGAAGCTGTCCCCAAGACATATTCTCCTTCTGACAGGCATTCCAAACATGATGGGAAATGCACCTTTTCGTTGCTCTTTTCCATGGATATCTCATGAGCACTCAGTTAAGTACTCTCTCTATGTGAAGTGTGATGCTAGGGAAATGCAGTCAGTATTTCAAAGAGGAAGTTGGGGTCACAGGAACCAAGATGAGAGAAGGAGGGAAGGGAATGGAGGGGAAACGCCATTAATTTCAACCATGCATTTCCCGATGCATGTGTTTTTAATTCATGTCAGCATCCCAACCCTTCCCCCTTTATTTGAAAGCGTTGCCTTTACATGTAGTCACAGAGCAAAAGAATAGGGGATTCTAGAGTAGGGATTTTATCTTACAAAAATATATTAGCAATGAAATAAAGTAATATTAGGGCTATGTGGTAGATCTGGATCTGCTACGAAACAGCAGCATCCTGGGAAGCTGTTACATTGCTAAGACAGAGCAAGAAAAGTACGTTTACACTATACTCTGCCTCTTAGAGCAGCATAATTCATGCAGGTAGATGAAATACTGTGTGTAATAGTGATTCCCATGCTTCTTCTCCTTTTTTTCTTTAAAAGGAGAAAAATGTACATGTGTTAAAGACGATGTCCCATTCACAAATGGATCCTCTCAAACAGCACTGGAGTGCTCCTTGTGCTAGACCTGGGCCAAACTAATGGGACCCAGGCCCATTTTGCCTTTGCCATTGAAGACAAGGAAAGCTCTTACCACACACAGGCAGAGAACCATCTTTGAGTATTTGGCTCCAGGAATGCAACCAGCAAAATATTTTCTTAAATCACAGCAAATTATTTTTATTCCTACCAAGTGTTGGTACAGTGCTAAAAATATATTTTCTGTGGTTTTATTTAAAAAAAAAAAAATCTGGCTCTTTAGCAACATTTTTACACTATGCTTTTTCATAGATTTAGCATACTTACAGTATTCATACTGACCAACAATGGATGGTTCCATATAACTCCTTATTTTAATTCCGTAATTTTGTAATTTAAAACATTAGTACAAAATTCAGCTTGCCAAACTCTATCCTGGCAGAGATGCAGATAGTTTAAATGCAATCATTCATCGTAGTATAATGATCATAGATAAAATACTACAGTTATAACCCAGCAAAAGTTATAGAACTCTTTGCTTTACTATATAACTGTTTGCTTTACAGAGATCCATTTAAGTGATGGGGCATTACAAGGAAGTTTTCAGTCAGCCAAAAGCATCCTGCATCTATTTAAATGGCAGCTGTACCTTTTCTAGCAGCTGCCTCATTCTTTTTTTGTGAGCCCAGCCAGAGGTGTGTGGGCAGGGGCCTCAGAATCACTGAGGCTATCTCTTCACCCCTAGTGAAGACCTCTGCAGGCAACCTTGCCAGAAACTTGGGGTTCAACATACGAGATTTGTTTTTTTCTCTAGCCAGCCAATGCTCCTCTCCTCCAAAGTTCCCTGCAATTCATCAACAGTTGCATACCACTGAACAGTCATCTTTTCTCTTTATGCATCAGAGGAGTCTGAAACAGGATACTTCAAATCCCTCTCATTTCCAGTGCACTGACCGGGTCACTGCTCAGCTAGACGCCGTCTTGCTCAATAGGCTGTGCTTACCCTCCTACCCATTGCCTTACTGTGACTTTGCCCAGTCCCCAATGTCTTCTCTTGTGTTCTTTGGACTCCTGGCTTCCAGAAGATGGCTGGAACCCCCCCTTTTTCAGTATCAAAACAACATTTTCTGGTGACTTTGGGTTGAAGGGCTGGAGTTAGTACACTTGCAGTCGGGTTCCTTTGATCTCCTGTGCCCTTCTCAGGCTCCCCACAGAATTCCTGCCTGTGGCACATACCAGTAAACACCTAGGACAATTCGGGATGTTTTAGAATTTGCTTCAAGTGTCTGGGGCAGTGCTTTCCTGTTTGAGGCCCCCCACAGAGGGGCCTTGCTCTGAAGGGCCCTAGCCAGGGGTCTGCTCCTCACAGCACACAGCCATGGCAAGGGCATGTGAATGGTTCCTCTGCTGAACAGTGCTCCAGAACATAAGAAAACCCTCAAAGTGAATCACTGTCCTGGGTCATCTGCACTACACAATTTCTTGTTGTGGTAATAGTAGACATTTTAATTCCATGAGTGAGTGGAAATCCACCATTTACCTGCAAAGCAAAATAGGCAAGTGAAAGTGTGGGAGTCAGGAAACAATAGCGCAGCTTGCAAATTCCTTATGTAGACATAGGCCTAGAGTCCTTGGGAGCGATGTCTTTAAATTTTCATTATGTTTCAACATTAAAACCCCACTGAGAGGAACAGGATAATTCATCAAAAGCCTAGATAAATGAACAAATAACATCTTCCAGATCTAACTGTGCCAGCTAAGGATGTTATACCCAAGAGCAATCTGTCATTGTTTTCTGCTAGAACTACTGGCAAAGCTGTTAGAGTGAGAGCACCAACCCCTACTTACTCGCTAAGACCATACATGCCCAGATTTACTATTTCAGCTGTTCCGGCTAATGCAGGTTTGTTTGGGGGTTTTTTGTGTGTGGGGTTTTTTTTTTTTTTAATAAATTGGCTGATCAAAGGGGTGGTATCCTTTGGTAGATGTGATATCAGCTGTGATGCTGACCGGGGAGCCATAGCTTCTTCCACCAGTAAGAGCAGTGTGCGGGGATTGTGCTTATTGACAGCCCAGGTTAACAGATGCTGCACAGAGAAGCAAAGAGGATTTGGATGAAGAGGTGTCCTGTCCGGAGCTAAAGCAGTAGCTTGGAGAAGAGCAGCAAATGAACTCGTGCTGTGCTTGTGCTACAGCCTGGGAGCATCAGCATCACTGAGGCGTGCTGTGTCCCCATTGCAGCAGGGCGGGCAAGCCTCTGCACATGCCATCCTAAATAAACAGCTGTTGGGCTTCTTGCCTTCAGAGAAAGGAGGCATGAGAAAGAGTTAAGAACAACGTCCGCTTTTCTGTTCACCTATTATTAAGGTTAAACTATAGAACTAGAGAACTTCTTACTGTAGGTGTTGTGTTAAATTTTTCTTTTTAGCTCAATACTTTTAACAGGCAATGGCAAAAACAGTGTCAGAAATATTAAATCCAGTACCAAGACTATTTTAAATTGATGTATTTTGGTGCACAAAGCTTGCATAAATTTTATCATGAAATCAAACAATGGCATAGCAGTACAGCTATGCATATTCTTAAGTATTTTCACAATGACAGCTTAACAATCCATTGCATATAGCCAATCACAGTATTTAACGGAAAGGATCCAATACAAAATTTGGCTACTTTCCAGGGCGGGGAGGAAGTATACCAGCCATTTCTGTATTAGTTGCTACTGCTCCGGGTTTGGTTATAGTATATAAATACTACTATACCTCTATTATCCTGATGTGTTAATTATTGCCTTTATATTATCTATTGGTATACTAATGTTTAGTTTACTAATACTGCTAAGAGGTATGTTAACTGACTGATTCTACATTTAGAGCCACAGTCAGACTTTGTCCAAAAGGTGGAGCCAATGACACTTGGAGGTCTCTGCTCTGTCGCAGGTTGTGATTTAATAATCAAGTCCCTCAGGCAGCCGGGGGACTCGGACTGCCCGGGCACCACAGCTGCCTTGTAGGAAAGATGCAGTTTCATTACACTGACTTGTTTCCCGTTTGTCTAACAAATGGTGGAAGATCTGCTTTAAAGTCCGTGTGCAGTCATGTAGTCTGTCTCTTTAGTGGGCTAAATCAGATCTGATCCTTAATATATACTTTCAAAATGTACAAAAGCATGTAACTAAGTATGTGTAGACAGTCTGAGTCATGCCATCTACAGCAGAAAGTTAAGTAAAATGAAATGCAGTTTGAAGTTAATGATATATGTTTATGCGTTGTATATGTTAACTACAAGTCTTACTAATCTTTATTTCCTCTTGTATTCTACAACTCCCTTGAGTCATCTTCACTCACCTGTAGGGAAAAACGTAGCGTAATCTTCTGAGCAATTAACTAATGATGACATGATCTTAAAATAAACTCAGGGCTAATGTAGATTTGAACATAAGATGAAAGAGAGATTAAGATTTTGGCATGTTAGTCCTTTAATTAAATTACTTTTGCCTGAAAACTTCCTCCTGTTTGGATTTTAAAGACACATCCTCCGATATGATAAAGCTCCAGCTCTCCTAAATATCCCTCAGCTCTCTCCCTGTCATGTTCTGCAGGCTGAGACCTGGCATGAGCATGTTATTGCAGAGATCAGGCTGGCGGGAGGCTATGAAGATGGGTGCCAGTCCCACTGACCCCACACCAAGGCCAGCAATGCATTTCAGTATTTTCAGGGACTACAAGAAGCTTTGACAAACAGCTGTGTTATGGGTTTGTGTGGTGCAGTTTTCCTTGGTGGCAGGGGAGGGGGGGCTGCAGAGGTGGCCCCTTTAAGAAGTTGCTGGAAGAATTCGCCGCCCCAAAATGTCGGATAAAGATAAAGAATTCGCCGCCCCAAAATGTCGGACTCGCCTCTAGGCAGGGAGTGATGGTGGTAACGCCTCTGGGAAAACATATTTAAGAAGGGGAACCGGTAGTGTGGGGGTTGGGAAACCTGAGAGGAACATCGCTGCTGGCACTGGAGTCATGGAAGTGGAGGGGGAGGAGGAGGCGCCTGAGGAGGCTGATGGCCACGCAGCCCATGGGGGTGAACGGTGGAGCGGAGGCTCCCGAAGGTGGCCTTAACCCCATTGTAAAAACCGTGCTGAAGCAGTGTGTGACTGGAGAGCAGCCCGGGGAAAGGACCCGCGCCAGGGGAGTTCGGGAAGAACTGAAGCCCGCGGAAAGGCCCCGCGCCAGGGGAGTTTGGGAAGAACNGATGTGTGGCGAGCTGACTCAACCCCCATCCCCTGTTCCCCTGTGCTGCCGGGGGGAGGAGGTAGAAATCATCAGGAGTGGAACTGAGCCGGGAAGGCGGGATTCCCCTGCGCCGCCGGGGGGAGGAGGTAGAAAGCATCTGCAGTGGAACTGAGCCGGGAAGGTGGGAGGGGTGGGGGGAGGTTGTTCTGATGTTTAGTTTCCCTTCCTAATACCCTTGTGTTTTGTTTTTGTTTTGATTTGTAGTAAATTAAATTGATTTTGTTTTTTTCCCAAGTTGAGCCTGTCTTTTGCCCGTGACCATAAGTGGGGAGTGATCCCTCCCAGTCCTTGTCTCGACCCACAAGCCTGCCTTTGTATTTTCTCCTCATCCCAACATGGCCAGGCGAGGGGGTGGGGGGTGAGTGAGCGGCTTCGTGGTGCTTTGTTACCGACTAAGCTGACCTGAAACCACGACAAGCTGTTACAAAGGAAAGGAGATTAGCATGGGTGCAATCCTGAAAGCCCAGTAGCGAAGGAGTTCCAGCTGTGGTAGATATTAGTAGGAGCAGCATAAAAATAGAACCAAAGAGTAGTTGTTTATACATAAGAATATAAATAGACCATATTGGTGCTATCAATGTGACAATTATAGGGAGGTGTATCATATAATACTGTACAAAGTATGCATGTTCTTTCACACTCCTCATTTTGTTCCACTATACCTAGGGAAGGTAATTGATTTATATTTGTTTGGCTACCTACATCTATTTATATATCTTTATTTTTAAAAGTGGTAGAGATGTCACTTGAAATCCCTCTGCCTACATCTCTTCAATAAAAGTGGGCAGTGCAGATTAAATACCCTATCCTTACTTAACTTTGGCTCTTAGGCAGCATTTCCTGCCTGGAAGCTCTCCTTTCAATAAATAAGTAAAATACATCTTTGAATATCATGCAGATCACTCAAGCAACAGAAAGTGAGAAGAGCACTGTGGATGCTAGTCCTAAAGAAAGCAACCTTGTGTAGTACAGGCAGCCAGCATACCCTGGTGATTATGGTGAAATGAAGCAGTTTGATAGCCTCAGTGAAGGAAGTAATGAATTTCTCAAGTAGATGTTAGGACTGGCATCTTACAGTATTTCAGACCCAAAAATGCCTTGCATCCACACAGGAAAGTTTCCATCTCACTGCAAGCTTAAACCCCAAGAGTCCTGGAGTTGTGCAACGCCTAAATCCCCATGGGCACAAAGTATGCAGGACTCCAGGCTTGAGCGGGGTTGACTGGCTCTGTAGATCTCTGCCAGATGTGTAAAGTGCTCTCTAATATGTCTGTCTCATTAGTGAACCCCAAGAAGGTGCTCTGAAATTACTGTATTACAAGTAACAGAGTACAGTAAAAGGAGTATACATTTTATGTAAATAAGAAGCAAAAGACCTCAGAATTAATACTTGAAATTGTTAAAAACCTGATAGTATGTGATTGCTCCAGAGAATCTTTCCTGGTTTTGGCATTTTTGCACCAGCTAGACTTAATATAGGACTATGTACACACTTGTAGCTAGTGCTAGAAATGACTGCTTATATGGACAGACTTTTCCTGTAGCTGTATGGGTGTATCTAAACTTAGCAGTCAGGAAAGGGTTGTCAGGCATTGGAAGAGGCTGGCAGGGAAGCGGTTGAGTCACCATCCCTGGAGGTATTCAAAACATGTGTAGATGTTGTGCTTAGGGACACTTAGGGTTTAGTGTTGGACTTGTCAGTGTTAGTTTAATGGTTGGATTTGATGATTAAAGGGTCTTTTCCAACCTAAATGATTCTGTGATTCTAAGAAATTGAAATGAGAATCACAGAAACAATATGGCATCTCTATGCTGATGCACACAGATAGCTGAAACAACCTGAATTTCAGTAAGAAAAAAAATTATGGAAATAGGCAAGTTTGGAAAGGTAGAAAATTGCTAGGACATTGTTGAGAGTCTGCAGCAAGAATCATGGCCTTGTTCTGTAGACTTAAAGAGAGGGTTTTTTTTTGTCACAGGAAGCAGCTCAGGTTCTTACAAATGCAGAACTTTTCATGTCCTTACTTCACACAAAATAAGCAAGCAATTGTCTGAAAGACCTTTCAGGCCAAATGGTTTGTGCAAAGGAGTGTGTTACATATGTAATGCAAAAAAAAAAAAAAAATTATATAATACATAAGCAATTTAATAACAATTAAAATAAAACTGTAACATAAAATTAAAGGCTTAGTTGCACTTTGGAGACAAATTTAGAAAATAGGAATCCATGCATATTAGAGGTATTTGAAATTCACATGTATTATGGGTGTTCAAAATCTAACTGCTAGTTTTGGTAGTGTTCCCTTTGAATGTATGAGGCTGAACATCAAACCATTGATTCCAACACGTTTCCATTTTGCAGTGTAAGTATTTGATTTGATTTTGAGTACCTGTCTCAACTGTAAAGGGTTACTAGGCACTCAAACTTGCACCGAAAAATGAGGTAGAAAATACCTCTGTGCTTTTGAAGACTTACCAAGCTATCCCCTTTCTGGTTTGACTACTTTTCATGTTTCTGTTCCAGCTTGTGGTCTGTCTTGTGATTCCGTGTCAGGCTGAGAATGAATTAAGCTTGTCAGTATCCTTCTGACCTCTTATTAATCAAAAGGTTCACCTTCCACAGCTACCTCTTTCCCCCACTGCCTTTCTTGCTGATCTTTAGACTCTCACAGCAACATCTCTTGGGATGTCTGAGCATCACCAAGAGGGGAGCAGCTCCATAACTAGCTGCTCATCCCAAGGCAGCATTCCCTGAGCCAGCAGCAAATGGCAATTTCTAGCAGGCATAGTGTTGCTGTTGGTTATTTTTCTCTCCTCCACATATGCAACCGCTTCCCTTTCTGCTTGAGTAGAGAAAAGTCCCTTTTAACCCTTTCTTTTGTTTTGCTTTGTGGAAAGAGAGGTAAGTGCATTAGCAGTGACCTCCAAGTAGATTCAAATGATGTATCAGCATCATCTCACATTAGTCCTCTTCTCTGCTTTTACAAAGCTGCTGCTGGCTCCTGGTTATAATTATTAGCAAGTGACATGCAACAAGCTTTGTTTGTCATCACTGGGAACACACCTGAATTCGTGTATCCCATTCTAATTCATGGCATATATTTTAATTAAGGTTCTGATTTTGTCCCAAAGTTTAGGCTGACAACACAATAACATGGAGTTGAGGTGCTGATCCTGCACACTCCAGCAAGATACCTCCCTTCTTTGCAGTACCACCCAGTAATGGAAGTTTTGCTGAGTGGGAATACAAAAAGACCTCCTGCGTAATACATGAAGGTGAGTGAACCTGAGAAAGGTAAACACATTTAAGATTGTACTGTACAGGAAGCTGTCAAGCTCAACCAAAGCAAAATACTGAATAAAAGAGTGTCATAAATTGTCCTCCTTCCCAGTACACATGCATTACAGTTAGTTTCAAGAAGGTCCATCTACCTGAACTAGTCTTCACAGTACCTCATTCTAGGATTAAATGCTTTTACCATATATTTCTCACTCAGTGCTGTTGAAGGGAAGGTGATTTTACATCATGCATCTGCAAGCAGGCTTTAACTATTCAATCCTCTTCCAGAAGCCATTTCAGCCTTCAAAGGTTACTATTAACTGCTTCTTGGAACAGTCTACTGGTTCTTGTATGCATTTCAGTCTTATCCAGTCCTCCGTTATCATCAAAATTGCAATATACAAAGAAGCAGGGACCGGATCCCAGGCACATCCTATATGTAAGATAGGTACAAAGAAGGACTGAAGATTTTGCTTTTCATATGCCCAAGTGCAACTACCAGAGAATGACGGTGTGAAAAAATTATTAATTATATTATTCAAATACAAAGGACATTTTTTTTTTTTTTACTTCCTAAAAAAACCCTATGAAAAGCAGTCTTCTAGCACACTGGATCTAGCTGGACACAAACCCTGTTCTGGGGTGAGGTGGGTATGATTTTGGCAGCTGCAGCCTAGAGGAAAGCCAAAGTGTAACCAGAGCTATAGGTTGGGATGGATAGAGCCAACAGGCCGCCATGGAAATGACATCGGCTTTGAAAAACAAGGGAGCAGAGGTGACACTGGGGTGGTGGAAAGGTTGGTCGTTTGCAGACCTAGAACATTTGGATCCGTGCCCAAAGTACAGCCAGGCAAACGACAACTCTTCCAAACTGTGATAACAGCCCATTGCTGTTATCGCTGTCACATCCCCTCTTCCCACTGAAACCGAGCGGCGCAGTTGGCCGTCTGTGTTTGGACGGGATACAAAAGGCGCTTTAGCCACGGGGTAAAACTTTTGGAGCTCATTGGTGACTTTAACCTTTCTGGGAGTTATTTGCCTACCTCCATTTGTGGGAAGATGCTCAGATCTTATCTAGAAACCTGGCAAATCTCTTTTTCCTTTAGGAGTTAGTATTTTGAGTCCTGAAAGAGGAAGAAGGTACTAGTGTTGTCATTTTGTACGTTGGTGCCAAAACTGGTAGGTACATTCAGACTATGTGAGGAAGGGCATTTCTACCGCAGGCATTCATTTGGCTGTGGTGATGCCAGAGGTGAGAGGCAGGGTTTTGGTTCCCTCTGCATGAACTTTGCAAAGATGTAGAGATGCAGGATCTCTGCACCATGCCTTAGCAATGCACTGAGGGACGTTTGTGATTGGTGAGGTCTTCCCCTTGGAAAGAAGCACTGCACTGGTTTGTGTTCTTGACCATCCTTTCCCTTGCACTTCAGTAGCTGTTTCATTTCTTTGGCCTTCACCCTTGCTACCTGTCTTGAAAGTGATGGCAACCCTGTCAGCCTTTGTCTTTCTCCTTCTAGTCATCGTCTTCTTCCGTAGGCCCTCCATGCCCCTCATCAACTGTTTAGTCTTTGTCTGCCTTTGCCCCAGATGGAATTTCTCTTTCTTGGACCTGAGGAATGAGAAATGTCCATGGTGGTAGAGGTGAGTTCTCACCAGGCTTTGCGCAACGCTTGCCTTTCCTACGGAAAGATCTTGCCTGACACACAACAGGGCATTTGCCTGTATCACACTGGTGGCTGATAGTCACCCTGTGAGCTACTCATGCCTCCAGGAACATTTGTCTACTGCCATGTTTCCAGACTGGAGCAGAAGCCCATGGCACTCCACCTGATGCTGTGTTACCTATCTCTACAGTGCAGTTCTTCAAGCATGGTTTCTTGATGTAGGGGCTCTCTCTTCTGTCACAGCTTCAGCTGGTATGGAGTACAGGAGTCATAGAGACAGACCATGAGATACAGCTTTTTCTGGTTCACGGGTGCTGTGAAAGCCAGAATATGATGTAGACAAGGAAACCTCCATGTCCTGAATGACGGTTTTCTGCAATCTAAATTCAAAAGACTCGAGCATCAACTTCACCCTTTCATACATTTGATGACATCAAAGGCTGAAGGGTGGAGCCTGAGTGGTGTGACAAGGAGGCTTTTACCCATCAGTAGCCTGCTGGAGTCCAGCTCCACGCAGTCATGCCCAGCAGATCCAGGTAAGCAATGGGCGCACCGTGGGGGCGGGCTCCCAATGGGAAGCTGGTGCTGTCAGTCTGGCCAGTTTAGAAATGCGTGTCTCCTCCTAGGAAAAGAAATAACCACCGCTGGCATTACGTGAGCTTCCATTTTGGAAGTTTCCTTGGAGAAAGTGCCAGACACTGAAAAAGCTCCAAGCAACAAAACGCTGGTGGGTCAATGTGACGCAGTTAGTGGCACCGCTGTCTGTGGGGATAAGCTTTACTGTCCAGGAGTGCGAAGAGAGGTCACTGAGTTTCTAAGTGAATCCAGCAGGTCTTTAGTGAAGAGGAAGGTGGTTGTTGCTGATCGTGCTCATGTGGGTAAGGAGTTGGCTGGCCAGGTGGCCATCGGCCACCAAAAGGCAACTGCCTCTCTTGAAGAGTCCCTAAGCACCTGGAAGAGAGCTGCCAAGAAGGACCGAGGATTTTGCTTTTTATACACCCACCTGCAACCACCTGAGAATGTCAGTGTGATGAAATTGCTGGTGACATTATTCAGATGCAGAGGAACGACATTGTTTGGGGTTTTTTTTCAATCTGATAAAAGAAACTACAAAAACCACTCTTCTAGCACACACTTGGTAATTAGTTTGCAAAGCTGGTGCAGTTAGTGCAGAAAGCTGCCAGGCTATGTCTAGTCAGTTAACGAATCTCAACATTTTGATGCCA
>VYZV01046022.1:115796-132038 GCA_013401275.1 Pandion haliaetus | reverse complement strand
GGAATTAATCATAAAGATAATTCTATCACAGCATATAAGAACAAAAGTACTGAATTATTTTTAATGTCTAATTCTTTTGATGACTGTTTTAATTGCTAAGAAATTGAGAGATCAGCAAGATGGCTTCTGCAGAAGGAAGTGTGCTATCTCATTAACTGCAACAGCAAATTGAAGTGTTGTTTCCTAAGTTTCACTTGCAGCTAAAATGACTCACCATATTAAAGTTTTCTATATTGCCATCAGTGTATTCATTCTTTATATAACTGAGGAAACAGAGTTGATTGAAGAAGACGCATTTGTTTCCTGTCATCACTGATGCTTGAAACCATAGAAATATAAAAATATTAATGAAAGTCCTTTGTTACTACAAAATCAAAATGGCAATAATCCATATCTGCTTCATTATTTTAAAGACATGAAACTGCATTAAAAATATTTCCAAATTTAAAATGTATACTACAATTTAAAAGTTTGAACTTTGTATAATCTTGGCAACTTATAATGTCAACTTTAGGAGATAGTACTTTCTTTACAAACTAATGGAAAATGAGAATGACTTCCTGCTAATTGTTCAATTATGTAATTCTTTCAATTTCAAATATTTCAGTTATTTTAATTTCAATTATTTTTTTCCAGCTGTCAAGAAGTTCCAGATTCCTAGAAGGTATATAATTATGTGAGCCTTAAATAAATCAAAATTCTGAGGTACAGCCCCAAGAAGTTACTAATCTCTATACCTTTCAGTTAAAAGAAACCAGAGGAACAAAACTCCAACATGTTTTCCAACATATTAAAACTTACTTTAGTATTTTAGCTCATAATTGCCTGTTGAAATAAGTTAATTCTTTAAGGGTGAATGCAAAGGCTCTTCTCATGGACAAATATTGTATCTCTCTTAGTAAAAAGGTTTTTTTTATGATACAGTCTTAAAATTAGAATAGTGTGATCTGGTGTGTGATTAAATTTATAACATAATGCATTTTGCTGAAGGGTAAATTATTGATGACACTATCCTTAGTCATAAATGTAAATCTTTTCCAAAAATATATCACGGCAAAGCTGAAAAAGGGAATGAAATTTCAGTTTTATTTATTACCTCTCATATACTTTGAAATTATTTTCCAGCAAACAAATTACTGAAGGCCAATTCTGCCACTTCATCTAAAAGAATCTGACTTTCCAGAAAACAGTAACATTAGTGAAGGCTTGAAACATGACAAAAATCTGGATGCAGACTGAGGAATTTTAAGAAGAATATCATGTATTGTTAAATTCCATGGAGTGTTTGATCTTGCTCCCGCCATTGCGTATGAATGTGTTACAATGCCCTTTCATGCTGTAGTTTTCAAAGTTTCTTAAAACTTACAGGGTATGTTATGTACACTCCTGACTCAGCTGTATCAAGAAAACAGGTATTTTCCTTTTGCAGGCATGCTAGGATAGGTTAGAGAGACCTGCTGAATAACAATTTGGTTGTGTGTTTCCAAATAAATTTTGTTTTAATTCAACATGCAAATACTTTCATTAATTCATTTCTGAAAGCAAAACCGTAAATATAGAGAAACTGCTCAATACAATTTAAAATAGCAAACTGTGGAATCTCACATCTGGATTGTACATTCAAAGATGGTAGAAATGTACTTTTAGAGTAGAAATATATGAAGTTTTGCTAACACCTCCTTTAAAATATTGTGCCTAGGTTTCACATGTTGTCTTTCTGATGAAAGAGAAAAGATGGCTGCTTTGTACTTTTCTACCTCCCATTCACAATCTGCATGAAAAACATCACAAAGATGATTAGTAATCATTAGATTTTAAAAACAATAGTTAATTACTTTATTTGTCTTTTGGATCAGCATGATCGGTGATCCTGCCTATTGCTCCATGGGCTAGACACCTATTTTTTTGCTGCTTCTTTGTGAAAAATGAGATGCTTACTCCAGTATCAGTTATTTAAAGTTTTACTGTAAAATAGCGAGAGCTGGCAACAATGCAATACAAACACAGCATGAGATTTTATGAGAGCTGAATCTTGATGAGGGAAGATATACAAGTCATGAAAGATGTCCCAAAGGACTGAATGTTTTTCTGTGTTTTTTTCCCAAATGTGGAATGAAATCCTAAAGTATTTGTTTCTAAAATCTCTGCTATAAACTCTCCCTTCCCTATAATCTTGTCAGCTCTGGGGCAACAGAATCTCCAAGGTCAGCCATGCTGTTAACTACAATGCTTATATTTCTCCTCTATTTCATGGCAGTAGAAAGGAATGGATGATTTATTTTTAGTGAGTTGCTCAACCCTACCCAAGGAACTCACTAAGTGACTTTTTTTTTTTTTTTAAACTGACAGGATTGCCAGCAATAGCACTGCTCACAGTAGTATTAACTACATCTATAAACCCCAGCACCACTTCTCTTGGCTCAGCCACAGTCGTATGTTCTTCAATTTTTCTTTCTGATATTTCAGGCTCTTTTTTCCACAACATGTTGAGTAATGTGCAAGATAAACTGGCGTGTGTTATGAGACCAGTACAGCATGTGTGGGTGACTTAGTTACATTATCTGTATAAACGACAAAAAAGTTTTCTGACCCATAACATATGTTTGGGTGAGAAGAGAGAGATGCAAGAGAAAGCAGTAATGATATGATACTGCAATTCTGTCTTAAAACAGATGTTTCTTTTAATAAAACAAGAATAGTAATAACAACAACAAAAAGTTGTTTAGTGTCCAGTATTCTTTTCTTAAAAAAAAAAAAAAAAGTTTGTTTCTTAGGGAAATTAAAACATTTTAGGGGAGGAGTCTCTTCTGCATTCCCAGACTAAGCAATTTAAATTTTCACCTCCCCTACCTTTAGTGGAATTTACTTGCTTAAATCTGCCTGGCACTGATTGAAGAATCAATACTACAGTATTCATATCACGAGTCTCACTTTCCACAAATAAATCTCCAAACACAAAAACAATATTAATGCAGAACCCAGAAAATGATGTGGTGGATACTTTAAGCAATGTTACAGTAAGGACACCATTAAAAAGTTTTGTGAATATACAGATGATTTTTAACATGCAGTTGTCTAAAATAATATTCCATAAAAAGGAAATAGAAAGTAAGCTTTATTGTGTATGGAAATCACTCTTTAAAAGGTTCTTTCAATTACGATATATCGAAGCGTGTCTAAATGCTGACTGCAGTAGTAAGTTCATTTTACAGCCAACACGTGAGAGCTGGAAGTGTTGATCCCAGGCAGCTGAGAATGGCAACGCCATTCATTAAATCATCAAGCAGGCACCTTTGTGGTTTCTCTCTTCCTGTCTTGCAGATTTGCAGGAAGGTTTACATAAACAGTCCGGAAACCGCTTCATTATCTTTCGTCAGACCTCTCTATCAAACGGCCTTTTGCTACAATGCCTCCACAGGGCACGATGGAAATCAAGCTCCTGTTCCATGGGGCTGCCCTGGCTGCAGGGCTGCTGGCCACGGGGGGATGCAGGGCACGGGGCCACAGCACCGTCCCCCTGTGTGTGGGATGGGTTGTACCCCACAGCAGCTGCTCCATCTCCAGATGGAGGCCAGAGGGGATGTCTTGGATGGAAAGGTAGATGCCTCGTTTAGAGGTGCGACACCCCATCCCCCAACCCTCCCTCTGTTCCTCCGCTCTGCCCCCTCTGTGTCCTTGTGCCATCTTTTGTCTGCTGCTTGAGCTAAGAGTCACTTGGGATGGGCTTTTCTCTTCAGGGACCTGCACTCTTGGTCCTCAGCTACTGTCCTTCTGCACTCCAGTAGTAATGAGTATGACAAGCAGAGGTGTCCTCTTGGCTTTGCTATCGCTACAAGATGGAAACCTCTCCAAAAGCAGCACCCTGGGCTCACTGGGAGCCCACTCACCTCTCCTGCCCTGGGACCCCCTCTCGTTGCACTGCTGGAGCCATGGCTGTGGCACCGAGGTAGGGCAGGGGCTGCATGTGGAGCAAGGTGTTGCAAAAGACGAGGAAAGTGACGTTGCACTGGGGACAGAGGCTTTCAGCAGATAGTTCTGGGGTTGCTTGTTATTGGCAAGAGATTCACAGAGTCTGCATGGGATTCCCAACATTTCCTCGTTTCCTCTCACCAGGTTTGAGGTTTAAGTAAATAAATAAACAATAAATGACAAAGTGAAAGTCTAGGAGAGGGTTCTGGCTGTCATGATGCAAATCAACACTCCAACTGTGTTCCATTTATATTAACAAATGAAAATACAAAGCCATATTTGTGCAAAAAATACTGAAGAGCTGCTGTGTCAGAAAATTATTCCCATAACTATCATTGTTTATATTATTTTCTTTCTCTACAAAATTTACAACATAATCTCAGCAGAATGTTTCCTGCATGAAGTAAAGAATTTATTTTTAAATTATTTTTATGGCACCAATGAAAGGAAAAAAGGAAGGTGCATAGCTGTCATCAGCTATTATTCCATTGCCTCCCGATCTCATTGAACAACAATACAGTCTAGTCACATATTAATTATTTATATGGAAAGACTCCATTGTATACAAACAATAACTTTTGAATAAAGTAGGCTGAAAAATATTATTTACATTTTGGCATCAAAATAACTGGTCTAATTTTTAGATATGAGAAATATCTCCACTATTAGTAACATGAAGAGTGCAAATAAACTCTCCAGCTGGTAGATCTAAATGCTGGACAAGGTCTGATTCTGAGACAGCAGGCTAAAATCAGCTTCCGCCTCCAGTTTGGTAAAACAGCTTTTTGGTTAACTGGACAGTAAAATTCAATAATACACATGCACCAAAGCTAGGTTATTTAGTCTGGTATTCAGTTCAGTTCAACATCCCCATGTGGGTTTTTTTCAGTGTAAGTCGTATTGTTTGAATATATGTTGTATTATTACATCGACAAATTTTAAAATCAGTATTTTTGGAGCCAAGAAGATACCTGAAAGGCTTTTGCAAAACACTCCATTTTCTGGGTATTCCTGTGGCTAACATAAGCCATGGAACAGCACCTTCCTATTTAAATAGCTGTTGTAAGACTTCAGAGTTAGTATCTGCAATGAAAAAGTGGAGTCCTAATGAATCCAGTTCACATCCCAGAACTTCTGCTTGCAGCTTTGAGGTCTGTAATACAGGTTTTCATGACTGAACCGTTCCTGTGGGCTCCCATGTAGACAAGAGTTCACCCTCTGTTTTTGTTTCAAGCACAGTGATAAGCAACAGGCAGTTTAGGTAACCTGCCATTTGCAGGCTTGATCTAAGTGGAGCCCAATTCTTCCCATGGATGTATAATGTTTATTTACCTTAAGGTACTTTCTGTGAAAAAGAATAGTTTGTGTAGGCCATATATGTTTAATGTTTACTGTGTTTAATATATAGTAACTATCTTCCTTCAAAAAAAAAAAATAATTACCCCAAGCTGAAAGCCCTCCTCATTTTAAAATAACACTAAGCTAGTTTACATAGAGACTTTACAATCACATTATTTTTCAATAACTTATTTTCATTGATTGGTCTAATAGTTTGACATGTTATTTATGGGCTACTGTGATGAATCACATCCGTTTCCAAGGTAAAGTAAGCAAATTCTCTGTTTATAGGATTAAAGTTGAAGGTCAAACTTTGATTATATTTTCTATTCTACTACAGCAATATAAAGCAAGGCCTTTAGACTTCAGAATTGGCAACCAGTCATATGAGATGCTTTTATACTTAAAAATTGACCACAAATCTTGAGTAAATCATAATTAACATCCAAGAGGCAGGAAACCTAGCAGTTACACTGCGATAGACTTTAAGAGAAATTTGTGTTTTGAATATGCATTTTAATATTCTTTCTTACCTTGCAAAGAGGATTTATTTATTTTTAATCTGTCTTAAGAAAAGAGTTTATGTCTACCAGAGTGTGAGAGCTGGGCAAACACTAACTTTCAATGCTTATGGTGTCATGTGGTATTTATCTAACTCACTGGCCCACTGCTGTTGAACTTCTACCAGTGTATATTTATCAGTGAGCCATTGGCAGGTGCAAGTGAAATTTGCCGCGTCCAGAAATGTAATGTATAAACAACATTTAACCCCCTTTTTTAGCAACACATTATTAAAGTCTGAGTTGGGATCTTGGAGCTGCTGAAGCACTGGCGACCTTAAATTGTAAAGGATGTTGTTGTGCAATGTAGTAAAAGTAATTACCCGAATGCCCTCCACTCCAACTACAGACAATGCCCGGCACGCTCACATAGCCAAAGGGAGGGGGAGGAGATGGGGGAACCATTTGTGTTAAAAGATAAATGTGTGCCGGTGAGAATCTCATCCAAAATATCCCCACTAAATTATTTAACAAAGGAAGCATGAAAGGGAAGATTGTGAAGTGTATGATTTCAGCAAGCCGTGGAAAGGTTGCTTAGGAGGCTTCCTGTGATGCAACGCAAGGATTGTTGCATTTAGATTAGACGTACTGACCTTGCTTCATCACCCAGCTTTATATACCTGTCTCTACAGAGCATGCTTTTTTTGTCTCGAAAGGATTTATGTCAAATCATTTGTTAGCACATACATTGTTGTGCCAAGACTTTGCAAACCCTGGCTTGCAACTGCAGCCATCCTTTTAGGTCAGGATTAGGGAATATTTCTGTAGCATCCAAGGGAAACAGACAGGATTCTTCCTTCATACTAGAACTCTTCTTTAGAGAGGTCTGAATCATGCTTGAAGATTTTTGCACAGGAGGGCTTTGCTATGAGCAGACCTCCTCCCTTACAAGCATGGGAGGGGGAAGAAGCACCCATTCACACAGGAGCATTCCCAGTCCGTAGGACTTTGTGGTGCTGGGTATGTCCAGGGACCTGTCCTGGAGATAAAAGGGAAATGGTTGATCTTAAGAAGAAGGGATTAGCACAGAAAGACAGAAAAATAGACCATGCTGTGGCCCCATGACAAAGGAGATGGTGCTAGAAATGAATGAGGCTGTGCGAACTTTGCTGTCTGTAACTGCTACTGACATAAATCTAGGAATATCTCTAGTCCCAATTCTGAAACCCATATTGGCCCTTTCTAGCTGTCCTGGCACACTCTGATGGATGAAAAAGATTGAGTCGGCCAAGGAAACTGAGCTACCTCCTGGGTGCTACAGCTTTAGCTGTATTGAGGCAGGGGTGAGGAAGAGCTGAAAGCATGCTAGGGAAGTCTGGCAGAGCTGACTGCCTTCAGGAGATCTAGACTGGATGTAGAGATTTCACACAGCCCTGGAGAGCCGGCTGGTGACACAGAATCATAGATCTGGAGCCCCAGAGTGTGCCTTTGAGCTCAGCTCTGGGCAAAAGGAGGTACATAAATGGCCCCGTCCAGGGACAGTCTCAGGAAGCACAAACTCTGGAACAGTTTATCTCAGAGACAATTTGTGCCACAGCCCATACCCACAAGTTGCTGCATCCCTCTATGCAAATGACCTGGCTGCAACAGCAAGTTTACCATAAAGACAGAATGATTTTATCTCTTTCCTTCCCTGAGTATTTGCTGCCTTAGGCAGGGGCAAATTAACACCCCGTAGTGAAGCCAAAAGTGAATTTTGTGGTAAGGGAGCAGCTGGACTCCACGCAGCTGCTGCCAACCACCCTGTGGATGCCTCCTGCCATCAGCTACGCACTCAGTTTAGCAAGGCTTGACCCAGAGTTTGTGCAGCTTGAACAAGATGCAAAGTGGAGCCCTTGCTCTCTTTTATTCACAGGCAGAGACACGGAGTGTCACACACAGCCTTGTCCTTCCTGAATAAAATTCTGCATTCTCTTAAGCAGTTCTCTATCTCTGTGTTACAGCACCCACACCAATTAAATAATTCTATCTTTGATTTGGCACACAAAAGCATTTCTCTTGCAAAGTAGGTCTTCAACTTTGAAGTTTAGTGCAATTAAAACTAAATACTGGTATTTATGAACCCAGTGCCTCAGCTACTACTCAAATGAAGTCTGTCATCGTGATTTAGGACTACTCATATGAGCAAGGATTTTCAGGACTGGACTCCGTATTCATTAAGGAGAAGGCTGCTTTTTTTCCTAAGTTGCAAACAGCAGATGGATCACAACAGGACCCTTATGCAGCATAAAGGTGAGCAAATAGGTAATGATTTACAGGATCAGAATCCTCCTGAATGCATTGCTTGCACTTCACTGATTTCTGCTAACAAGGATTAAGCCGTGCACAGTTTTCTTGTGTGCTGTGACTTTTGACAACAATAAAATGTTCCCTATTGCCATATGACACAGCCAAGTCCAGATGTGCTATTTTGGTTTGAGATGGTTAAACTTTTTTTGTTACTATGGAGATTATCTACTGAATGGTTTACTTACCGCCCCAAAGCTGTCATCGCGTACTGTTTAATTTATAAAGCTGGTCCAAATCTCTGTGGAAAAAAAAGTCACCAATATTTCTCACAACTTTCTTTGATTTATTTTTCAGTGTCAGCCAAGACATAACATTTATTATGATTCACCTTAGCATGATGACATTTCATTTTTCTTACTGAAGAAGATGTTCCTGAAAAAGGAGATCAAAATCTCCTTAGCCTTCTGGATATCACATAATAAATGAGGGGGTCTGTTTTTCCTCAGTGCCTCAATAGGAAGAAGTGTTTATGTTTCAGGACAAAGCCCCCACAGAATATTTACAAAATTTGTTGCAAGGTGTTGAGCCATAAATCTGAAGTTCGAAACCTACATCAAATAGAAATTAAGGCCTATAAAACACAGTGTAAAACAAAAAGTCAGAAGAAAAAAATGTAAATATTTTTAAGAATTATTGAAATCCTTAAGTGTCTTCCTCATAAATAACACATAAAATTCATTTTATCAAATAGACTTTGGTGGCAACATTCTAAATATTATAAATGAATTAAATATTTTCATTGCAGTGTGCTAAAATAAAAGTCAAACACTCTAGGGTTGCTATAGATAGCCAGCTGAAGCCCATTACACTTTTCCTTGAGCGAGAAAGAGAGAGGTACTTAAAATAGCATCTCCTTTACATAAGAAATTGTTATCAGGAGCTAAAACCCTAAACTGAAAGTTACTTTGAATTTCATTATAGTAAATGATATGAATTTATTTTATTAAGGAGAAAAATGTCTTCCAGAAAGCTCATGGAAAACAATCCACAGTAGGATATGATGTCAGATGATCTTGCCATTCAGTAATTAGACTATAGTTCCTTAGAAAACAGCATCACTCTCATGATCATTTCATAATAACACTTGCTTTATCTCATCCCATGATCTGTAAAGCATACTAGGATTTTATTGTCTCTGGAAAGACTAAGAAGAATGTCCTGATATATTTATATATAACTGATATTTGTTGAAGCATGCATATTTACTTTTCTGTATTTTTTTATTTATTAGGATTAAGAAATTGATATTATATAAATTTATACTGAAACAGAATAGATAACATCTTATGTTAAGCACTGTATCCACAGGGAAACAGAGTTTCGGAGGCATTTCTATTCTGGGGCTCAAACCACTTCTCAAGTCATATAAAGACACATGTCACAGAGGTCATATAAAGGTCTCTACTCTGATACTAGCTTTAAGGAGACCCTCTGTGGGAACAACCATGTTGGAAGACCGTGGGCTTTAAGAACATGTATCCTAGGCTGACTGAGAGGATATGAGTAGTTAGATAATACCAAGTTCTTACAGAATATTTTCTGGTTGTTGAGGAAATGTATTCTTACAAAACAGACATTTCATTGGCACAACCATATTCATGCATGAGTGTGAGGTGTCAGTGCATCATGCACCTTAGAAGCATAAAGCAGTTTCACTTCCCCAACCTTAAGTTTTCTTAGTCAGTCCTGCATCCGAAAACCCCCATCCTTTGCTTCTACTCAGAGTCATATTCCTATCTCTTACTTCTTCCTTTCCCTCCTGCACACAGCACGTCGAACAACTACTTATTCCCCTGGATTTTAGACTAGTGCCAGGGAAGCTTGCTAGCTGTCGCTTCACAGTACTGGCTATTCAGTGACTTTACGCAACTGAAATATTGCCGTAGATTTAGGGTATTTTTTTACTGGGTGATATTTAGCCAGGCTATTCCTTGTTCTAGCTTCCAGTGCCATTGCACAAACACATATGCCAGCACAGAGCAAAGGAGAGGTGCGAAGGTGGGAATAAGAGGCTGGAAGAATGGAGGGGCTGGATATTGTACAGCAGCAGCTTCAGTTCGCATCCCATTACAGCCTCACTCAATCTTCCTTGCAGTCTCAGGTCTATATGCCTCCAGCTGCAGCTTCTATTTGTCCCAGCTATTTCACAACTAGACACTTCATTGTGCCTTTCATTTCAAGTGAAGGAAGGAGATTTAACACATCTGTTGGTCTTAATCTATTCTGTGGTTTGCCCATAGTTCAAAGGTTCACATGATGGCTCTCTTAAGCACTGCTAGGGCAGCAACACAAAAGCTCTACAGTGAATGGAGGGGTTGTTTTTAATTAAATGAAAATGTACTTCATTGTCTCAGCTGATCCTGAGGTTCTGTATCAGGAGACAACATCTAGCATGTCCAGAACACACACATTCCACTTCTGCTGTGTAATGTATGGATTGGAGCCACCAAATGGGAACCACCTTGTGCATGCTCCACACCAGGACTGCACAGGTAGGAACAGGGAAGCCCAGGGCTCATCAGGCAGCTGGGGTAGACAGCCAGGTCAGGCTTGGAGCACTGGTGGATTAGGAGGGTTACAACAATCCAGGAACAGAAAATAGGAAATGAGCATCTGAAGTCTGTAATTTGAGCTTGAAAGTAGAAGAAAGAAACTGGTCAAGGGGTTGAAATAGTCGAGCAGTGATGGCAAAAGGAAGAAAGGATGCCTGTTTGCAGGCAGGTGGTGGAAGGGCTGGTGTGTAGGTGTCACTGGACCTCCCGCCCCTCTCCCCAACCTGTGGGGGCTCCACCAAACACTAAACTCGAAGGTGCTGGAGCCAAGGGGCTTCCCCAGCGGGGTGCCTCCCCTCCATAGGGCTGACTTGCTTTCTGAGGTCTCTGGTTCTCAGCACACAGATCTCTGCACCTGACTCCCTTGTGTGGTGCAGATTGGCCCTAAGACTCTCTTACGTCACTCTGAGAATGAAATACAAATAAATCCAGATTAAGGCTTGTTCCCACTGCCAGCATGGGATAAAGCTTTCCTTTCCCCGATACGTGCACACTCACACACCACATATGCACACACGGTTGTTCCACCAGCTCGAGTTACCCTCACCGTATGCACTGAAAGCCAGCCTCATACAAGTGACCCTGTTGTTACCATGTATGCTTCATCACTCTGCCTCTGATCAACATATTCCCTGCATGTAACTTGTGCCACCATTTGTGTCACAGCTGAATTTGGCCCAGAAATGTCATTAGTATTAGGCTGTTTTTTTCACATTCCACGTTTGTCCAAAGATCTTTGGTAACAGCATAAATCACAGCCAAAGCTGAATGCTAATCTGAATTTTGAAAGCACAACAGGCAAAGTCAACCCCTGAATACACGCGAAACACAAGCACCTGGGATACATTCACAGGGAATAACAAAGAAAGCCCTGCCATTTCTACAGTCAAATAATAGCACTAGTGCTGAACAGAGAAGAATTTTAGAGAAGAAAAAGGTAGGAAGATTAAAAATATACCTGATTAAAAGGGACTTCGTTTTGCCAATTGCTTGGGCTTTTGTTAGAAACAGAGAATTCCTTTCAATTGTGTGGGTCAAAATTTATGGGCACAGAACTAACAGAAAGTGTAGGACATGATTTTCTGCAATAGGTGGCTAAGCAGTTATTTATCTGCAGTGCTGCGACAATGGAGATTTGGTTTCTATTTGCTGATGAGTGAATTACAAGCTGGAGAAAAAAACCCTGCAATGATCTCACTCGGGTGCACCTCAGTCTGCTGCCAAAACTGAGGCATATCTAAACCAGAATTTATTTACAAACAGGTCCTTCGTTTTTGCACAGTTCATGCTGTTCCAAGTGAATGGCTGTGTCCTACTGCTAAGTATGATGTCACATCTCTAGTCATCTTTTCCCCATTTAGTCACACGGTGAAATTAAAATTGCATCTAGACCAATGCACACAAAACCAGACCTATTTCCAGAATTACACTGCAAAATTAAGAGTTTAATTCCTTGGCAAGGCAAGCTTCTCACTCTTTTATTTATTTGCCTTTTTAGTCAATCAGGATGCATTCACCTGCATGTAATTAAAAAAATATATCCAAACAATGATCGCTCCCAGGAAACAGAACTGAAAAGCTGCCCCTGGTGACAAGTGATAGTAAGCAGGGAAAGGGGATTCAGACAAGACAGGAAAGACCATGTTTTCAGCTAATCTGACCACAAAACACTGATACATCTTTTCACTTGGTAAATGTCAGAAAACTTGGCATTCACAGTGTTGTACATGGCCTGCCTAGCACAGGATAGAGAAAACTGCCCAGGGTCCCAGACCACTGCTCTAGCCTCAGAGTTGTCCTCCACCTGCACCATGCCGGGATCTGAGGGATGCCTGCTCACCGCCTGGTGTGCACAGGAATACCAAACCCTGCTCCAGCCCCCTTCTTGCCTCTGTGTGTGGCACAAGATGCAATAGTTACCAAGAGCCATGGGACCAGGCCCAAGCATTGTGGCAGTTGAACAGCCCAAATCACAAATTAGCCCTTTGCAATGACTGATGCAATAGGGCTTGATTCTCACTTCACTTATACCAGGCTTGCACCAAGTGAAGCTGCATGGACTTTTACTGAGCTAAATTTGATTTACCCTGGTGTAATCAGGAAGCAGCTTTTCTCAGTTACCTTCCAAGTTAGGGGATTGCCCTGGCAGAGCAATACGAGTAAGGGTGCATCAGATACCTGAGGGTCCCCTGCCCACAGTGGTGCTAAATGCTACCAGTGTCATCTGTTTTGTATTCTTCCTGAGTCTTCAAATCATATTTTAAAAAGGATACAAAAAAGTACTGTTAAGAATCCAGCCTTGCCAGCTGGTCAGTCCCTTTCTAATGCTCACCAGTCATGATCACAAAAAGTTACATGGCGTGGTGCATAAAGGAAACACTGTTGAGGTTTACCTGGCTGATTTGCAGGCAGTCAAATGTAGATTCCCATCAATGATCCCACTCCATCTCGGTCCCTCACTCTTCTGTCCTAGCATTAGCAGAGCTAATAATACGATATGTTGGCACAACACTCTGTTTAATCGAGATTTGCTGAGAAGCAGTTCGAAGTATGTGTGTGTGGTGTGCATGTGTGTATACACAGATGAGACTGAGAGAAAGATGATTTTACAGAGGGAAGAATATGCACCAGTTCACTTTTACTTGAAACTGTACTCTTGCCTCTTTGCACTGAGACTTTCTTAGGTCTCCCAGTCGCTTTCTTCCCTGGTGTAGTTGGCCACTGCAGCCTGGGGAACCCATAAAGATTTAAGGGACAAGAGGAGGTGGTGGGACAAAGAATGACATTTTCTAAAGAACTACTGGAGAATATTGCTTGGTGAAAGAATAGCATGTTATGTCAAGATCCGCTGCCTTCTTTCGGCTCAGTGCTTTTCAACATACCCATTTTTTTCCTCTAACAATTTTTTTTTCTCTCTTTCTTTTCTCTCCCATTTCTCAATTTTTTTTTCTGAGGTTTACCTCAGAAGTTTTATCTAATCTGTGAAGTTTTAGCTAATTCTGCTGCACTTAAAGCTCAAGTGCAGTGGTGCTCCTAGCACTAGAGTCACAATGAAACAAACCGAAACAGGAGGCAGGGTTTCCTGCTTACGAAAGAAACACCAAGCAGGGACCAGCGTTCTGGTTCCAGGTTTGAATAGTGTCTGGCAGAAGGGGGTTTGACCTCTCACAGAATCAGCAGGAACAGCTGCAATAATATTGAAAACACAATCTGCCAGTTAATTATTCTCTAAAAGCCACTCCACTTGTCCATGACCACTCTGGAATCCATGCGCTGTATGGTCTTTGGTTAACGTGAGCAAAAATAGCTCCTCTTTCATGATGACAAATTCATATCAGTAGAGGACCCTACAGCCTGACTCTGTCCCATCTTCAAACAATTGCTCCCAGATGTTCCCTGTGTTGGTAATTTAAAATTACCCTTATAGAGCAGTGGGTTCTGCTCTTTATATTTTGATATTCAATATAATATTCATTTTCTGAGCCCCAGAATTCCCAATAAAAGGCATGTGCCATTCTGAAGTCTCATGGATGTAAAGCAGGAATTCAAGCACTTCACTGATGATACAAAAGAGCTTTAAAATGGGTTTTAGTCCACATCAGAGTGGATGCATTCTGGAATCCACTGCATGCCTGTCTAGAGTGTCTTGGAGGCATTTTTAAAGATTGAGATATACAAGTAAAGCATAAAAAGTAATGAAAAAGACTAGAAATAATGGTTTGAGTTTATGAAGTTTTGATCTGAAAATAACCTCCGAAGACTGTGGAAAAGAAGCGTTGTTGGGAACTGGGGGAAGATTTTGCATAAATTGCTTGTTTGCCTGTTTGAATGATGTAGGTTCAGAGGCAATAGGGTGGCAAAACAAAAAGACTTTATACAGGCCTTCAACAGTGCTATCTCCTAATTCTACCTTCAACTTTTTGCCCCAACTGTATCTAATTAAGAGGCTGATGCAGACTAGACTGTTACTATTAAAATCAGGGATTTTTTTATGTAGTAACAACTTTGGTGCCTGATATGCAGAGATGAAAGATCAGTAAAATTAGCCCATCTAGCACTATAAGAAGAAGGGATTTAATATCTGTTGAAAAAGCCCAGCCAATCAAAGAAACAAAACCCACCAGTGTACTTTCTCAGAGACATGCTATACTGATGTGCTACAGATCATGAAATTGCTGCACAATACTATGGTGTGTGCTCTGGGTGTGTGAATGAGAGACAGAGAGACTTCTTGGCCTTTGCTGTGTTATTCCCACACTGTAACAAGGGGGGAAACTCAGGAGCTTTTACACGTTATCTCCCTGTAAAATGACTGTCACATAAAAATGTGAATGTTACAAATTCACTGCTGTGAATTTTAAGCAGGGCGTCGATTTTCTGTAATTCATGAGCTGGATGTTAGTCAGCCTTTGAGTCACGCTTTGGGTAGCTGCTACCGGGTGGTAAAACAGCTTGTGAAGAAGCAGAGCACAAGGCTGAACCTGATAGTACTCGAGAGCCCCACAACAGCCCCTGGCAGTGTCCCTGGCAGAGCTGAAGGCGGTGACACTCTTCTGCGACCGACTGCGCTCAAGCTGCAGTGTTGCTTTCAGCAGGGCTGAGGCATGTTGTAATGCCTGGAGGTACAAACTGCAGGCATTTTCCCCGCACTGGAGAGCTAGGGAGATGCACTTTGCTATAAGTGCTACGGTCGCAGTCAAGCAAGGATTGTAAGACATATGGTGTGTGGGGGCAGGAGATATTTGCTTTGGTGCAAGGAGCTCATAAAGGTGTGTTTCTGTGTAACTTGCCTGCCATTAATCAAGGAAAGCTTTTAAACTAATCGACCCGGTAAGCAAAGTGGAGGGAAAAGATACGCCAAGAGATCCAAAACCAGAGGGCAACCCGGCACGGAGGAGCTCGGCGCTGTACGAGCCCTGCCCGGCGCAGCGCAGCGCATCCAGCCGCCCCGTCCCTGTCCCCGTCCCCGTCCCCCCCTCCGGCGGGAGATACAGCCCATTGATGCATTTTTCTCCACGCTCAGAGGCGTGGGTGTGGTGTCTAAAATTATGCAGACTGGGATCTTTTTTCTGATACTAGTTTAAGTGACTGGTAAAATGGGGGGGAGGGAACAATAGGATTTTGCGGTGCGGGGTGATATGCGGTGGAATAGGATTAAGGAGGCCAATAATTACGTGGAAGAAGCTTGTTTCCTAACCTCCTACGTGGTGGAGTGTAAAGTGTAATTGTAAATTACAATTAGCCGGAGAATAAAGGTGTCCCCGGGAGCGGGGTGGAATTTCATCGCGGTGTGTCGATGAATATTAAACCCGAGCGGCTTGATCCGCACCACCGGGCTACGGCTCTGCCCCTCCGGAGGCGTTTTGCGGAGGGGCTGAGCCGCGGCTGCCGGGGGGTCGCAGGGAGAGGGCGAGCAGCGCCAGAGGGTCGGCGCAGCGGCCGCCGCGCAGCGGCGCGGAGCGGGACGCGGAGCGGAGTGGGGCGCGGAGCGGGGGGCGGAGCGGGAGACGAGGCGCGCAGCGGGGCGCGGAGCG
>VYZV01046022.1:81082-109927 GCA_013401275.1 Pandion haliaetus | reverse complement strand
CCGCGGCGTGGCTCTAAAGCGGGGGAGCGATTTTACCAGGCTGTTGCGCGGGTCACGAAGCCCGCCCGGCTTTCCCAGGCGGACCTTTCAGACTGCCCTAAGCAGCAGCAGTACGAGTGAAAAGGCTGGTGAACTCGGGGCACAAGGGGCCGGGTTAACACATCCATGTTGGTTTCTGTCTCAGGTAGTGGAGCGGACGCTGTTTTCTTCTGCCTCCTTTTTGGTGACCGGATTCGCCACGCCACTACTGCTAAGTGGTGCCTCCATCCAAGACTGCGCTTCATCCTTGGTGGTGGAAGCACACAGCGTGTCGTTATGAAATACAGCGGTGATGAGGGTCGGGGTGGGGAGAGGGACGAGGGCGGGGGAAGCAGCACCCTCGTTTCCTCAGCACTCCATATAGTTCTCCCTTGAGGAATCTGACGTATGATGCTTGCAGGTTAAGAGGTCTAAAAAGACCTGAATTTTCAGTAGAATGGTCCTTCCCTAAGAAATTCTGCTTCAGTCTTGGGCTGAATGAGTGAGTGGAGATGATCTTCAATGTTGCTAATATCTAGAATGAACAAAATACTATTTTACTTCTAAGGTAATGAGGTTCTTCATACCTTCAGTATTTGGATTACTCTGAGACCAGCTAATTTTGCTTCTTATATCTTTCCCTGAGCCAGCTGTTTTGGTAGAGCCAGTTGTAGACTGTAGCCAGGCCAGGCACCTAGCTGTGCGTAAGCTCATCCCACTCTGTCCTGCTGAAGGAGTGCCACAATAGGATGCCTCAGCAACCGACAACCCAGAATCTGAACACAAGCCCATTTAATGAGCCATTTAAGCTAATGAGGAGGCAATGGTCATTTCTAGCAGGGGCCAAGATGCGTAACTGGTAAATCACTGCAGTTAAACCAGGGCTCACCTCTCAGATATGTTACTGGGCAGCTGTGCAGATCCTGACAGCAGCCAGTTCTCAGTGGGTTCCAGATCACAACAGGTTTTCTAAATATGCTTGCAGCACAAGTTAACAATCACTTTGCCTAATTATTAGTTTGGTGTAGTTAGTCACTATTAGCTTGGCATTATCAGTTATGATTAGCTTTGTTCTGTGGCAGAACAAAAAGCCATACTTCTTGCTTCCATTCCTGTGTAAGCAAATGGCACAACCAGTCCTAACTAATGGTGCATCACACACTTCGAAGTACTCACTAGCCACAAATCCCATTACACGTATCCAGTAGACTTTAAGTTTAGCTTGTATCTTCCTCTGCTTGCTGCACACATTTGTGTTCTTTCATTAACTCTTTCCTAAAATCTTAAGAGTTAGATTCACACGTAAGTAGGGATAGACCATGCTCAGAATTTTTACCTTTATTTCCAGATACTATTAGAAATCCACAGGTCACAGGTACTTATGGATCAAATATTCTCACATTAAAGTACTTAAAAATTCATGTCTGATTTGTGTGTAAATTGCACACAGAGCCATACTGCCTGTCAATATGTTATCAAGCTGAGAGCAAATGGCATTCTGTGCTTTGAAGGCTGATAGCTCTTGTATCCCTTCTGTTTCATCCCCCATCATCCCATTTCAATTAAGACCTTTATTGACCCCTAGGAACTCCACAACAGATTCTTTCCCCAGGCAAGACAAGGGTTCCTGCTGACCAAACAATGATGTGAATGTTTTCTTCATTATTATTGTAGAAGTCTAAAAAATCCTGAGTGTGTTCCTTGATTCTTAGAATGTATCATTGCAGGAATTGCTCCTAATCACCTTTAACTAGGAGTCATTTATTAGACTTATCGAGGACTAGCAACTTGGAAGTCAATGGCACTATGGCAATTGCCCCTGCTTAGGATGTAGCTCTACCAACTAGAAACATCTATAACAATATAAATTAGCTACAGGAATTTCACTTGTTGCTTTCCAGCAATCAAATAAAATGGCAAGTAGACCCTTAATTTTTTTTTCTGCCATCACTACTTCTCTGTTTCCTTTTATTGAAGCTGGTGGAAATAAAATTAAACTATGAAACTATTTGTACGATCATTTTGTCACCTCCCTGGGAGAAAAACTATATATATGCCTATACATACATGTATGCATATATATATATCTCTCTATATAGATCTTTTTTCTTGCCATGACAAAAGACCTTCCCCACTACTCTTGTGTGTAACTGTAAAAGTTATATAGTATATTATAATCCATTTAGGCTATGGGTAAGATGTTTAGTACAGGTGAGCTGATTAATAACTATTAGTAATGATAACAGACACACAATTAATAATATCAACAGTAAAGGCTATTAGTACCATATTGACCACAACTACAACAGAAATAACAGAAATAACAACCACTTTCTCCCATGCTTTACATTATATACCATTGTTTTATTCATTAATTCCCAAATTAAATATTAATAAGAATCTCTCAGAAGCATCTCTCAAATGTATGCTGACATATCATTAACAACCATTAATGTGTCTTTCCTTGACCTTTTTATCTGTTGTGATCTGAAATACCAGGCAAATTCTGTAGCTGGTGGGATGGTGTTCTTTATATGATTATACCAGAAATGAATTTGGCCCACACACCTGCTTAATTCAACAGGTCCAAGCTGGTGCCTTACCTGCTCTCTACACTTTGATTGCCCCATGTCACTAACGTTTCCACTCTGCAACATGTGTCTTTCAGCCACTAATTTTTATCAAGATTTCTTAAAGATCCATTAATGTGTTTGCCTTTTCAACATTATATCTGTGTCCCCCAGGGTTTAGTTATATGTTCCTCTCTGTGGCAGAAAAGGCTGTTACATCATTTACTTTTGTCCATGCTCTTTTTTCCTGGGAAAGAAGGTTGTGGGAGGATCCTCACAGGGGTTCATACTCTCCTTCCATCGCTGCTTCATCAGTTCTTCTCCCGAGACAATTCCCTGGGCAAAACTCAGAGAGAGCAGCTTGTAAAAAGGCAGCCTTTCCACAGGTGAGGACAGGAGCTAAGTGCAGCAGACTAGCCAGCGCTGAACAGGGAAGAAGTGAGAAGAGCACTCTTGTGATGGAGAGACAGAGAAGGAAGTGGTTTCATAAAAATCAAGAGTGCTTGGGATCAGGCCAGTTAGAATGAAGCAGTGCACGCTAAAGCCCAGAGTATCTGCCCTCCGTGAAAAGTGCAAAGATGAGAAAAAAGAAAAAGATTGCCTTTAACGAGAAGCAAACCTATTCAGGGTAATACATCAAACCTAAGCTTAACACCTTGCCATGTCTACATTTGTATCTATGGACAGCACTATGAACATACGTTTTGTTACATTATAAATTTTCCAGGGCAAGTACTATCTGTATTTGCACAGGCTTGGAGTCTGGGGACTGCAGGAGTTACCACAACAGGCAAGCCAGGCACCTGTCTTGGTGTGATTCAGGACTCAAGATATGATATCCAACAAATCTGTGAAAGTCTTTGGCCTTATGCATAGCATCATGACTGCATGAATAATAGCTTGAATGAGAACCACTGTTGCTGATTCTTGTAATTGAAATATGAAGTCTCTTGTATCTCATGGGAAATTCTGCTCTTTGGGCTTTTTTGTGCTTTCTCTTTCTGACAGAGTTGGGGTAGATCTGGGCACTTCCTGCAATTCCAAATCCAGAGTCAGTAGTTAAGGAGTGCTGTGAAGTGGGGAGATCCAGAAGATAATAGGATTCCCTATCATTTAGCATTTGCTTAGGAAAAGTATTCCTACAGACACAGTGATTACATCAGAACAACTCTACTTTTAGGTTCCTTATGGAATTTATGTAAGCCTAAACAAAATCAACACATTGTCCATAAGAACCAGTAACAAGACAAAAAACCAACACATCAGAAGATGACAATCTTCTAGAAAAGTCTAAATATTCCTGTTCTATTATTGTATAGCAGTGGCACACTTCTCAAATAGCAAGACAAGTGAGACACAGGTAGAATAAAATGAGAAAAAAACACGGGAAAGTTTAACAGTTTGTTGTCTAGATGTTTCCACACAAAAGAGAATTACTGATGTACCTCTAACATTGCATATGACTTAACACCTAAATAGCTGCAAATGCATGTGATGGAGATTACTGCTGTATAAAAACAGTACCTGTGCAAAGAAGGAAGCCCACGGTACCTCCACAGATTGTAGCTAATTCACAGACAGTTTTAACACTGGAGACCTGCAAGGTAAGGCTTGATTTCTCCTGGGCATGTGTGAGCAGGAGCTTGTGAAAACCAAGAGAAAGACAGACAGAAACACAGCTGACAGCATCCCTGCTCAGTCAGTAGGTAATATCTATGCTTCAGTCTCAGTTATAGACAGGCTGGTAGTTGAACTTGTACAGGGCTCAGTGACTGTCATAGAGTTTGTCCACAGGAGGTTTTTCAGCCTGTGCTGAGAGTTTCACAGTGCTACAACATCTTGTAGTTGGCTGATTTAAGGCCAGGTAAGTCCTTCCCCCACAAGAAGAATTATATAAAAACTGCAGGGCTAGTGGAGCTCCCACACTATTCCTAAATACAGTTCTGCATTCAGCAGCCCTAAATGTGGGGTAATCATTAAACATGCCTGTTAAAACTGTTCAGTACGGAGTGGTCACGGTGTAAAAAAAACACCTCTCGGTTTCTTCTTAGTAGCTGTGCCAAGCAAGTTAATTTTATATGTTCTATTTGCACCAATGCAAGAAGGCAGGGCTCTGAAACAGTGGTCTCCAAAATTTTTGAGTGTGCACCTCCACTATATGTATATTTATTTATTTTTAGGTTATGTACTACTGAAGTTCTAACATTTTCTTCCTGCACTGCAATGGATCATCTTGTGCACCCCCTGGAGTGGACGCACCCCACTTCGGAGGCCACTGCTCTAAAAGAACTTACTTGAATGTTGTGCACTGTCCTAATATTTTGCAGTATCTTATAGAAAAACAACACAGTTTGGGCTAAGGAGAACATTGATACTAAGAAGCATCTTTAACATCAGCACATTGAAATATTCAGAGACTGTGAAGTACAATATATATTCCAGGTAAGAGCTTTTTATGAACACAGACAAAAGATTGTTGCTAAGATTTGACCACAGGATTAGACCAAGTTTAGCTGTGAATGGTAGGCAGCTGATAAACATGTTTGGAAGTGGTGTATGCTGGACAACCCCCAGAGTATCTGGAAGAACAGAGACCCTCATCATAATTTCTACCATTAATAGAATTGTAAACAGTTATAGTGCTTTCTTTCTGCTTTCCTAGAAATCCACATTCTGTTAGCTAACTCAGTCTCCCTTACACTTTGAGGCTTGATATAGACAGCATCAACATTACCTTCTCCATATGAACAGCCACCACTGAAATGTAATCAAATTCTAGTTACCCTGCTTTAAGAATTTGCCTCACTGCTGAGAATGCTAAGGACCTCTTCTTTAATGACAATTATATTTCTTTTGTCCCTTTGGAAGTACAGAAGTGATGTTCTTGCGCAAAATGATGTTCTGAGAAATTGCAGGAGTAATGTGTGGCTTAGCGTTTTAGCTTGCAACCATCCCAGAGTTGAGTCCTGAAGCTTTTGCATGAGACATAAAACACCCCTGACATCAGCATTTCACATTGATCCTCCACCCATCCCCTTGGCATGTGAGAGGTTTATTATAAGGCACCTAGTGTTCCTGGCTTTGGCATGAGACCAAGCTGGTCTGTGCTGGCAAGGCTGATAGACTTTAGGGCATGCAAAGAAACAGAGAGAGTGAGAATTAGCCTCCTAAATCTGAGGATCAGGATCACTTTCCTTTGTGACATTCCCAAGGTTACAAAAGAAGCAGGTGAGGAAACAGGGAACTGAGCCCTGGCAGTAAGCCCTGGTGAGGGGTGAGTGGAGAAACAAGCAGCCTGCAGGGATCATGGGGAGACATTTAAACCTGCACCTCTGCTGAAGGTGGAGTATATGAGGACCTGGATGTGAGTCAGTAACACGCAGGAGGAGTGCCAGGGTTTGGCTGGAAGCAGAACTGGGTTTCTCTTTCCCTTGCCGTTTGGCTCTAGTCTGGAAGTCCCCATCCTGTATATCCAACCTCTGATTGCTCCATTCCATCCCTCCACCTCTGACCCACCCACCCTCTTGTCTGGGCACTGGCACCAGCTGAAATCGCCTTTCCTGCCTCCCCCTGAGCAGAATCTTAATTCTGAGTGATCTGCAACCTGTCTGCATAGAGGCTTGGCAGACCTGATCCAGCCAGTAGATTCCTGTCCCAATTTCTGTTCCATCTGTTTGTGAAAAGGAGAAAAAAAAAAAACCTCAACAACACTAATAGAATGGCAATTATAATAGTCTAAAATTCTACAGAGTTTGCTAAAGCATATCATCCTCAGAATGATTTGTAAACACTAGACTGTATAATTCACAGAAATCACCAACTTGTGTTTATTCTGACATACATCTGCCAGAATAAAACATCTATGGAAAAGTTATTCGCTGTTAAAAGCTGCAAGCTTTTTCATTAGGAACTGACATTTTATATATTTCTCATAAAAAATCTGGCAGCTCCCACCTTTTTGGCACTAGTTTCTCTCATAATATTCTTGTGTGCTATGGATGATAAAAGAGATGGCTGAGTTTCAGCCGGATGCTTTTGAAGCACCAGTGGGTGATCCACAATGAGATGATAACCTGTCAAACAGTTGATCCAATTTGTTATGCCTATTGGGATTTTAATAAATGTGAAGGAGGCAAAAAAGTGATCTGCACAGTCAGAAATTGATCCAAACTTTCCTTCCCCCAACATACTGCAGAGAACTCTGAACACTTCAGCTATTTTTTTAATTTTTTTTTAATGAGAGAAGACCAAGCTATAAATCTCAAAACAAGATTCTGATCCAGGTTTGAACCATGATGAGGCTCAGTCAGGGTATTTGGCTCCAGTTTTTGGGTCATCCAATTACAGGAGTAATAAGTTCACCGTAACATTTAAGACTCAGATCTTTTTAATGTTTTCTAACATGGAAAGACATTTTGATTTGGGGTTTTGACTACAGAACAAATTGAGTTTACTTTTCTCTATGTTTTTATAAGTGCATTTTCTTCCAAAAGCAGTTTGAACTCAAAGCTCTGCCTGGGGACAGGAGCCTTGCTCCTGCAAGATTTCAAAGACAGGGAAGGAATGGAGTATCTCTATAACTAATCTAGCATGGTGAGAGGGAATGGGTTGGTAAAGTTTTGTATACATTTGGACAAGCATCTGCATTTTTTTATGATTATCTGAAACGCTGTTCCAAACTTTTAGAAAGATATTTGGTACTTATCAACATCCATGAAATACTGTTCCCTATTATGTGAGAATGTGGATTAAAATAGTTGCACAAAATCCAACGGTATCATGACACAGTTGTTAAGATTTTTCTAGAAAAATGTCCTCACACCTTAACATTGATCTAAAGCAAAGTCTTCCTGATTATTTAACTCTATTTCCTATTGTCAGTTGCTTTCTGAAAATTATTCTTTCAAAGTCAGTCTGAAGCTGACTGCACAAAATCTGAGTACTTGGCACGGTTGCCTTGTTTACATTTCCCCTGCATGAGAGCTGTGAATAATCTTATTGTCAATCTGTTCCACCAAACCAGGCATTTCTCAAACATCTGGAATCCTTTAATTTCTTCTTGACCAACTTAACAGCCTTCTGTGGGGCAGCTGTCTAGAGGCCATCAAAACCAGCAGCATCTCCTAACCTCCTGGAGAGAGTAATTTCCACAAATGGGACAGGTACCTGTGTTCAGAAACCACCTGCCTTAGGAGACGTTGGTTACATCCACCGTGTCCAAAATTTTCCATACCTAACAATTTTTTATTATCTGCTAAGAAGTGATGTTGGCAGCACTTTCTTGTGGTGTCACTAGATGAGCAGTAGGAATGATTTAAAAGCCAGGAGCTTTGAGTTATTGTTTAAGGTACTTGGTTAGCTAGGTACTGTATTCTCCTCACATTTGTCTACAAGAAAAGATGCATTTATGGGAAGTTTTCCAGATCTCTCTTCATTAAAGTGAAGAGGTCACATTTTATTTGCTGCTAAATAAAATAGTATGTTACATTTCAGATTACTGTACCTAAGTGTGTGTGCTTGGACGATACTTCACAGAAAGCAAGTCAAGTGCAGAGCTATAATTTGTTTCTTCTTGAGAGCCATCTTGGCTCAGAAAAGACCTTTTCTCTCCAAATGTTAAAGGTTTTGTGGAACACTTCTAATCTTGCATTCTCTGTATCATAATTTCAAATGCTTTCTGTTGACTATTTAAACATAAATCAAAGCACAGCAGGGCAAATTTTGCCTAGCAGAGGCCTGGAAACCAAGTCCTACTGAATTAGAGCTTTAAAGGAGACATATTTGGCTTTGAATGTTCGACATTCATGGGTACTTCTGCCTCTTGAGTTCAACAGCTCCAGCTGTGTGTCCAGAGTGCAGTTAGACAGTCTAAAAGGGGTTGTGACTTAAGCATTATTCTCACACTTTGGGAGTTAAAAAAATGAGTCCTCTCCTTTGACACAAAAAAGTCACCCCTGTCCCATCTTTTAGGAATATTAGATGGCATAGCTTCACTTTGTATAAATAATTAAAGATTACAGGCTAGGTAGCAATCAGAAAAACTGTTCAACTGCAGGAGGAGTAGTACCATCACCCAAAGGTAAACGTGGAACAGGTTGGTGAAACAGTAACTTGCCTGACCATATCTGCAGGAGCTCAAACATTTCAGCTAACCACAGCATTTGTCTTCATGATTATACCCAAGGGGTTTGAGCCCAGACCACAAAGAATACTCTACATCCACCTTGCATTTGGAAGTGGTGCCACATGTATACTGCACAGGTCCTGATGCTTGTTTGGTAATTCATTTATAACCATCTTATTTCTGTGGCACTGATAACTTGTATTTGATTTATTTTTGCAGTTAACTTGCAGTTGTCTTGAAAGTTCCAGCAAAGAAATCAGTGTCATTCCCTGTAGTTCTTACATCTGATCTAATATTGCCTAGAGTATTTGTAAAAAATGATTGCTTTCCTAGCTAAGATAGAATGGAACAATGAGGTGTGTTTTAAAAATAGCAGCTTCATACAATTACAGAGGCATAGGGATGAAAAGGCCTTGAAAGGTCAACTAGTCACCTATGTGCCCCTCAGTAAAATCAATTACACCCACATTATTTTTGATAGATGTTTGGCTAACTTATTTTTTCCGGCCTCTGAGGAGGGAAGCTCCACAGGCTCCAATGCTTCACTATTTATACAGCTAGAAAGTTTCCATAATGTCCAATATGAATCTTTCCTATTGCAATCAGAGCTCACTAGCCTTTGCCTTCTCCTCAGATATACAGAATACAGATCTTTCTTTTCACAACAGCTTTTGTGAAAATTTTTGTTCCCTTTCTTGCACCTCTTCTTTGACAAAACAACATAAAAAGCAGATACACATGCTGTTTAATCAAAACAGTTGTTTTTTTTCTTTTAGGCTAGGTTTATATGCCAAAAGGAAGAGAAAGGACCAGAGTGATGGAGAGATTACATTAAACATTCAAGTGATAACTTATTTGCTATGAATTACTACCTCAGCCATACCTTGGCATAGACGTCTGCAACTCACGTATGTGGGATGGTATTTAATTTAGTGTCAATTCAACATGCAGGAGCATGCTTACAGACATGAATGAGATTGCCAGCTTGGTAGCACTGGAAAGATGTGGTTCCTCACAGGTTTGTGTCTAGGTTACAAACAAGATTTCTCTTAGATCTCTTCCTTATTGCTGATAGCAGAGTCATGGTGTTTCTGTAATTCTGTCCACTTAGTAATGTTATTTAGCCTGCAAATAAATAACTACATAATGCAATTCACTGGTTTTTTTTTCCAGCAGCTGTAATTATTATTTGAGATTATTTTGGAGACCATACAAATTTATCAGGTGACGTGAAATGGTAGCAAGGCACAGGATCTGCTGGTGACCCAGGGTTTATCTTCCAAAAGGAAATCGGCTGCCAGACTCGCACTCGTGGGACTATTAATGTACAAGTCAAGGCTAAAGCATAGCTGAACTACTCAGTACTGTGGGACTTCATAATCCCTTGGAAAATCACTTATGGAATCATGTCTTTTGTGACTTTGGGTATTTGGGGGGATTTAAAATCTTACTTAGACTACAGACACTGGTATTTCATATATACATCTTCTCTTATATATGCAACTGGAAGTTTTAGCAGCTGCCAACGTCCAGATTGCATCCACTTAACTTCAATTCTGGGTACCCAAACCCACCCACTTACACTACCTGTATCATGCACGATAGTTCTCATGAGCCTAATCACAGTACCTCTTGTTACTTCTTTCTTTTCCTTTCTCTCCAGCATACACCTTCTCCCCTATGTCAAGTTCACTCTACAGTCTCACATTTCAATTGCCCTGGTTTGAGGAAATGTCATGTCGTGTTGGAGTCTAAGAATAGAAGGTGCTCATCAGTCAACATTTTTATAGTGTGCTAATCGTCACTGCAGTGAGCTGATTTGGTACTCTGGATTTTGACCACTGCTTTGGTCAATCACTGAGTAGCTCTATTCATCATCTACCTATTCTTATGGACTTGTTTCCATCATGGTCACCTAGATTAAAAAGAGAGAAGGGAAAAGAGGACAAAAATCCTCAAAATTCATGTCTCCAGTTAAAAGTATTCAACACAATCTGAATTTAATAAATGATGAAAATAACTTACATTAAAAAGGAACACACATTGCCCCAGAAAAGTTCCAGTCTGGACTATGAATAAATATATATTATGAATAGATAAGGGAATTGGATTTTATCAAATAGAAGTTTTGTTTCTAAAAAAACCATTTTCTACCTATTAGAAGAATGGTTTTCTTTCCTCAAAGGCATTCATGGATGGAAAAGTTGTATTTTCTATGTATTGATGTCCTGCACAAAAATTAACTTTGGATACAAAACTTTAGTGCTTACCCCTGCTCATTGTTATTGTAATTAAGAACCAGCAAGTTACTGCCATAGTCAAAGACCACCTATCCCATTTGTATTATGAAAAATAATGTAACAAATATGCTGGACAAAACCATTAAGATTCTGATACACTAATGCTTTTACATTCTTTTATGAATGTCTTGGTTACTTTTCACAAGAAAGAGTAAGTATACTTAACAAATAAGTACATATCAGGCAAGAATATATATAGCCATATATATATATGAAGTGTATATAAGAAAAGTAAGAACACAGAGTCAGAGACTGTGTTCCAACCCATTTCTCCACAGTTACAACCTCCCACAAAGTATCTTTTTTTTCTAGTTAACCTTGGTTTCCTAGCTGCACTGAGGACACCTGACGTGCATGCCACATGAAAAAGCTTTCCCTTCCTGAGTGCCAAAATTTTGTTCTATCTTATCAGACTATGTAATGATTATTGGGAGCACCCAGTGACTGGGGTATTTTCCTCCCTAGTGGATTGCTGTCAGTAAATCGTTTCTTTCTCACTGGCCTCTACGTCCCAGCCACATTTGACAAGAAAAAAAGTTGATCAGGTTCCAACAGGAAATAATGTTGATCAGTTTCCAAAGAATTTGCTCAGTTCTAAGAAAAATCCTTGCTGGTCCTTTTGTTGGATCTTGGGCAATAGCACAAGTATATTTCAGTCCTGAGTGAGATGTCTTACCCGTTTGAGGGTGTCTGCCCAAGCCAGAGTTAGTGTCTGTAAAGTCAAGGCTACTGTCTCACAGGACAATGTCTGAGTAAGGAAAATTCTACATTTTAAAGGAATAAGGGCATATTCACAAATGAAAGTACATCCTTTGTGAAGGGGGTAGATTTATGTCCAAGATTTAACTGAAAAATATGGGAAAGAAAGACAATGACCCTAGTGAAGAAAGCAAGAGAGGAAGAAATCAGAGCATGACCTAGTCAGACATAGCTCTATTATGAAATATAAAATACTGTGCCCCATTCACAGAATCATAACACAAGTCTGGCTTGAAAGGGAGGTGATAGTCCATGTCCTGCCTGAGACCAAGATAACTTCAAAGTGTGATGAGGTTTCTTAGGGCCTTGTCCAGCCAAGTGCTGAAGCTCTTCACAGATAGAGATTCCTACGAGGGATTCACCTTTCTAATTCACTTTCTCTTTTACCTCAATTTAAAAGATTATTTATTGAAATATTTTGCCATTGAGCTTCTCTTAAGTGTTTTTTTTCAAAAGGCTCTCATTTGAGATTTGCTTCAGAGGCCTCACAAATGTAAGCTGTTCATTTTGTGTTTATGAAACCTGGTGGAGGAGAGGTCTGTGGACTGACCGCATGTTCTGCTTCAGCAGCAGGAACCGGGGTACATAAGCCCTGGTCTTGGCTTGGTAGCTTATCCCAGCTTTTAAATAGTTCTTTTCGCCAAGTGGCAGGGGTCAACAAGAACAATTTTTTAATGTTAAGGACAAGTGTTTCAAATAAGAATAAATATATCCCTCCTCGAGGAAGAAAAAAATACTATAGCTGTCCTCATCCTGCAAATATTCATGTGCTTAAATCTCAACACAAAGACTTCCACTGCCTTTTGTAACCCATTGATTGTGATGGGATTTCACATCTGCCTACATCTAAGTGTGCTAGTACGTGTTTGCAAAACCCAGGTATTAGTACTGAAGATTGCTGAAACTCCTGGTGCCTTGGTGCCTGGAGCTGGAGGAGACAGGTAGGAAGAGGCACACTGAGGGTCTGTGCCCAAGAGAGGCACCACAATTCCAAGCCCAAAGGGAGCCCAGTCCAAAAGGAGTGTCCTGTGTCATAGAGGAACCTGGATGTCCATCCAGGATTTCTGGGCACATTGCAGAGGTGCTGCTGCTGCTCTGTGGCTGTAAAAACCTAAAAATGTTGTAGGGACCTCACTGACATTTAAAAGCAAGGAAGGGATATAGAATACAACAACTTTAGCCCGGTGGTGTTCTCTGATGGCACAAACTCTCCTGGTGCTCCCCGCAAGCGGTGACAGCTGTGCTTCTTCCCAGGATGCCACAGAGCTGTAAGTGGAGGATGCAGCATGATGCTGCTCCATGTTGCTGATTTATATTCTAGAATGAAATATTTTAACTAAATTATTGTGGAATGAAGATATGATAATTTTCAGTAGACAATGAAGTAATTGGACATTAGAGGCGGAAAATGAACTGTGACTGGGGCAGCAGTATAGTACTGCAGGAAAATTGCAGTAATCCTAATGAGGTGCTAAAAAGCAAAATGAAAGCAGTCCCAGTCAGACAGTTGATTTAAAAATGCAGTTGCTTTAGGGCTTTCATGTAAAATGTACCAGCCTCATTCTTATCTTCAACACTTTATCTATTATTGTCAACCACTGTCATGACAGTGTGAGCTTCACCAAATGAGCAGAAAGACAAGGGGAAGTTGAAGTTAATTAAAAATGCAGTATTTTTTAAAAAATAAAATCTCATTTAAGCCCTGGTCAAGTATGGACTCTGTTTTACTGTATTAGTTCTGAAAGTCACATGAAAAATTGAAATAAACTCTGAACAGTCTTGCTATTTCATAAACAAAATACATATACACAGGATATCTTCCAGCATGGCTGCCTATCTCACAGATAAACTTTATACTAAATATTCACCAAAATGAATCCATTTGTACATCAGAATAAATTTGCCTGTCATAATATATAGGGCATTCATACAGAGCTCTGGCTTAAATGCATTAAGGCATCCTAATTTTCATCATTTAGGCCTACTCTATATATAATTTCTTCCTATTTATCTGCAGTGTTATCTGCTGGCTGATTTTAAAAAAGTTTTTGTCAAGCAATAATATTCCGAGCTCCATTCTGATCACTGAATTAATGCTGGACTCATGAAAACTAGCAAAGCACATAAGTATATGTTTAATTGTACCTATGCAAATAGATTCATTGAGGTCTCATGTGGTTAGAGCTGAACACAGTCAGGGGTGTTCTACAGGATCTTCCCAAACCTCCACTATTTCTGGTTGAGAAGGTGTAGGAAGGTCCAAAGAATGAGGGATGTTAATGGTCTAGGACTCAGAAAAAGGCATGTCAAGGAAGGGGCTTTGTTGCATTATATTAATGACCCTGCAAATAGAAAGCAAGATGAAAGGCATATTCTACTAATTTACTATGTTTCAAAGAAAATTAAAATCAGCGCATGAGTCCACACATTTTCCACACTCTGTGTACAGAACATCCTGTGCAAAAATGATTTTTTTAATTAAAAAGAAGTGCCAGTGAACTGTTCATACACTGTGAAGCTGGAGAAAGTCTGACAGCCTAAGTATAATGTGTGGACCAACCAAGTGAGAAAGTGGCTGAACATGGAAAGAAGATTATAGACTAAACAGCAAATCATCTCAACTGCCTCTTCCACCGAAAGATTACCTTACCTTCAGGAAGACAAAGAAAAGCCCTGCTGTACCACTGAGTATAAGCCTGCCTGTTGTCATTGTGGGGCATTGTGACTGAGCAGAGCATCTGATACAGCCGCGCTGCTGCTGCTCCCATGGCGGTGCGCGCCTGACATCTACCGTGGGCTGCAGCTCAGGAAGCAGCTGGCTATGCAGCAGAGAGCACTGTTGGAATGAAGGTGCTCTTGAAAAAGCTGTTGGTTTTGTACACGAAAAAAATGGATTATGGTGTAACTATTTCCCTTTCTCTGAACCTTTTTTTCTCTGTCCCTTCTGAGCCAGTAAGTATTTCTCAGGTAAGCTATACATCACTACTGAAGGGCTTATAATAATTTCTAACTTTATCATTACTCAGTAGCAATTTCAAAGATTTGAAGAATCTAAGGCAAGGAACTTCCAAGCAAAGCTAAACATGACTTCAAATCTGCAAAAAAGTTATTTCAGTCTGCATAAAATCTATTGATATCTGTAACTCTCATCTGTAATGAGGCAGAGAATACAATGACCTAAAATTGCTGGCCCTGAACTCTGCCTGACCCTTGTGTTCTCCACTGGCTGAGGACCTAGACCCTGCTGATCAGAAATACCATACACTGGATTTAAGATGTCAGTGAAGCTACATGAACCCAGCTGAAGGTTTTGAAAATTCTGCTAGTTCTGTGTCACATCTTCAGTAGAAAGATATTCAAATGCACTGAAAAAATTTAGGGCAAAGTGTCCAGCTCACTTCCAAAAATATACTGTAAGATAAAATTTGCAAACTCAAATGCAGAGTTTAAAAAGCATTTAGGCACACAGAGGTACACAGTGGCTTCAAGAGAGGTAAATCAGTCTTGGATCCTAGCTCTTTTTGAAGCCTTTTAATTGTTTTAATTTATGTGATTAAGATGCCTAGATACAACTGAAAACTTTACCTTCTTGATTAGTTAGCTAGGCATCCAGCTCCCACCTGGAATTCAGTTTGATTCCCACCTGGAAACAGCTCTTAATCAGGGAAATGACGCTGACTCATCCCTTTATATGTACATAGTTTAGGATGCACTAAATTATTCTACAGAGTTTCTTACTTTTTTCCATTGACAGCAGAGAGTAGGTAATTACTTTGACTCTTGTATGCCGTTCACATTAAATGACCTTACATAAAGCCCCCCCCCTGTGGAATTGTCTCAGGATTCATACTAACATAAGAATTAATCTGGTTGCTCATTACCAGAATAGGGATTCTTGAATCAAATTATTTCCTGGATGTCCTCAAGTGGTATAGAAAGCATGACAGTCCCTGAAGAAAGCATTTTCTTCAGGGAGATAATCTTCTGAAAAAAAAAGAACTAACACTTATATAAAAGACATGGACGAGTCCAGAGGGTTGTGGTGAATGGAGTTAAATCCAGTTGGTGGCCAGTCACAAGTGGTGTTCCCCAGGCCTCAGTATTGGGACCAGTTCTCTGATATCTTTATCAGTGATTTGGATGAGGGGATTGAGTGCACCCTCAGTAAGTTTGTGGGAGACACAAAGTTGGGAGGCAGGGCTGATCTGCTCAAGGGTAGGAAGGCTGTACAGAGGGATCTGGACAGGCTGGGTCGTTGGGCCAAGGCCAATTGTATGAGGTTCAACAAGGCCAAGTGATGGGTCCTGCACTTGGGTCACAACAACCCCATGCAATGCTACAGGCTTGGGGAAGAGTGGCTGGAAGGCTACCTGGTGGAAAAGGACCTGGGGGTGCTGCTTGACAGTCGGCTGAGTATGAGCCAGCAGTGTGCCCGGGAAGCCAAGGAGGCCAACAACATCCTGGTCTGTATCAGAAATAGTGTGGCCAGCAGGAGCAGGGAAGTGATCGTCCCCTTGTACTTGGCATTGGTGAGGCCGCAACTTGAGTATTGTGTTCAGTTTTGGGCCCCTCACTACAGGAAAGACATTGAGGCACTGGAGCGTGTCCAGAGAAGGGCAATGAANNNNGTGCTGGTTTCTTCTGTCAGGTGGCTGGTGATAGGACGAGAGGAAATGGCGTCAAGTTGTGGCAGGGGAGGTTTATATTGGATATTAGGAAAAAATTCTTTACTGAAAGTGTTGCCAGACGTTGGACCAGGCTGCCCAGGGAAGTGGTTGAGTCACCATTCCTGGAGGTATTCAAAAAGCATGTAGGCAAGGCACTTCATGACATGGTTTACTGGGCATGGTTGATGGTAGGACTCGATGACCTTAAAGGTCTTTTCCAACCCAAATGATTCTATGACTCTAAGACAGGAAGAGAAAATCCTATAAATTGACTTTGATTTTGTTGCCATAAAAATTTAAGAATTCTGTGAGGACCACTTATCTAGGACTCTGGAGTAGTGTACAGTGGAGAGCTCTTCAAGGCCTCAGCCTTCAGGCTCATCTCCCATGCTGAGGGCAAGGAGCAGGAGGGGCAAGCAGGGTTTTTGTTCTGCCTGCTGGGACAAAGATGGGTACAGCAAGAGGGAGAATTTGGCCCAATTTATGTTAAAATTTTAGCAGAGCAGAATTACATGTAGAGATATACATCAATACATTATTTATAAAAAATCATCTGAAAATACTATTCCTCAGACCTAATCCAGACTATAGTACAGCACCTGGTGCCATTAATCAGGTCTGCTATTTTCACAGCTGACACTGGGAATAACCTTGAATAGGTCACAGTTCACCAGACTGATACTTTATGGCACAGGCCTAATGATTCACTTTAATAATTTTAAATTAATTCTCACTTTTTTCCCTATCCTGTGATTCAGTTTTCCACTTTCTGGTAACTGTCTTACACTTTTATCTCGATCAATAATGTAGTCAGAGTACCTGACAGATGACAACATCTTTGTTATTTAAGGAGGACATGGGACCATCCACTAAGGGCATTTTCTAAAAAAAAAAGCTTTTACTTTATAATATACTGCAGATGCAGATGGAAACTGATGTATTATGTGAAGTACTAAACAAAGAAATAAATAACCAGCTATAGGAATATTTTTTTTCCTTCCTGTCACAAAGCAATCTAAATTTTAGTATTTATTCTAGAAATGTCCTAGCCTCTTAGAAGCAAATTATGCATGAAATAATGCAATTAAAACTGAAATAAAAGATTTAAATGCAGCCTCTTGAGGCATCGAATGGCACCACACTGTCTCACTCTTTACTGCCTCTTAAAATGAATGCTCAATTTATAGGAAAACCTTTCCAGTCCTGGCTCTTAGAATCCTCTGATTTTGATGGCACTAATCGTAATTCAGTTTTCCTACACCATGGGAACACGTCAACATTTCCTTTGTGCTCCAAAATGAACAAACAACTCCGTGACCAAACACAACCTTATTACTTAGTGCAACGAAGAGTGTCTTAAGTCCTGATTTCTTGACTTGCTTGTTCCAGCTTTTTCAGAAGATATTCTTACATACTTCCTTAGACTCTCAGTTAACACTTTTGTCATTGGCAGCCTTGGGAATGACACTTAAAAAATCATTGATGGCACCACTACAAAGTGAGGGATCTTTGGGAGTGGCGGATGCCATCTTCAAAACTGCTGTAAATGTTATGTCTCCAACACTATCAATGATAAGGGTGGAAAATTCACACACATTTGCAGTGATGTAACAACTTGTAAAGAGCCTAAACTACCTCTTTTTTTCTCTTCCCTCATTCTAAATTGCTAAAGAGTTTTGATGACAGACATTGAAAACCCAGAAATATAGCAAAATAAATGTACATTTTTTTCTGGATTCACTAGCCAAAACCAATGACTCCACAACTGGTTTCATTTGGGAAGGAAAATTCATGGTGAAAGTGGAAGGGGTTAGGTCAATTTTCAATTCACAGAACTTAATAAATAGGTTATATTTATCTACTGGCACACCAGGATTGTAAATAACTTCACTAAAGTCTCTCTGACTGTAGTAAACTACATTGCATAATCACAGAAATTGATTTTCTCAACAAGAACAGATATCAATCTGTGGAAACATCTCTCTCTGACCGTGAGCAATGAAGACATATCATGACATCAGAATAACTTTAGGCAATGCATTTGCATTGTAGAAAATGCTGTTTGAGAGGATCACAGGTATGTCTTTGACTCCTAGCCTGAGTAGCTGAAATATCACAAAGCAACATCAGGCTTTGTTGTCTCACTGCGGTGCTGAGTTTCTAAGAAGCAATCTCACAGACATTTCAGTGATACTTTTATGAAAATGGTCAAACCAAAACCACCCACTAGTCGGAGACTTTCAGAGCTTGTTACATGGGAGGTCTAAAATAAATGCCATGAACATGGCAGACATTTGAAGTAGCCCACAATGTCAGATTTTGCCAGTTTCCAGCAAAAGGGGGTGATATATTATTACCTGAAGAGTTGCCAACATGGATATACCAAACAGGGCATGCCGTGAACATGGTCATACCCAGCAAGTCCTGACTTGCCACAGCCAGCAGAATTTCTGTTTGCATGACCTGCTGTCAGTGACCCAGAAACCTGCTTGATTATGTCCCCACGCAGTGGAGTAGTAGATCACTGCTGGCAGCAACAGTTCACTCCAATTTTGGTCAGGTTCCAGTTATGTAACACTTGAACATTGCCACGTGACCATTCAAAGTGGTGCAACCTTCCAAAATGTTAAGGTATATAAGAAAATAGCAGAAGCAACATCTTACATTGCAGAAAAGCTAAACTGGCTTCCCCTTCGTACCAACAGGCACATGTTTGGTAAGTGTTGGTTTAGCTGGTATTGACAAAGATAACAGAACTTATTTTTCAAAGTGTCCACTTTTTCAGTGATCAGCTTAAAAGAGTTTAAATAATTTACCTGTTGCAAACGTTCCAAAATGAATGCTTTGTTTAATTATTAAACATCATCTTCTATGCTGCTTTTCAATTAGTATTTAAGAAGGATAGAAATTTGTACAGAATCCTTTAAGTATGACTACCAATGGCATAATTAGAGTCTTTTAGGCCTGAAAGTGCAGCCAGTCATATTAGCATATGAGTATATTAGCCAATATGCTAACCTGTTAATTAGAATATTGCCTTGTAACATTTTTCTTATTGTGAAACAAGGCCCAGAAAGCTGCAGGTCCCCACCAGTGAGAGAATCTAAAATGCAAAAAGACAGCATTATATACAGGTTGCTTCCCAAGCCACACAGAACAAACCCCTAGCTCAAAGAATGGCAAAACATCAGTAGTGCCAAAACACCACTAAATCTTGTAGAACAGAGGGACAAAGCAGACCAAACATGATGATCTGCATTACAGAGATGATAGTACAAAAGGTATTAGGCAGAGGATAAACTGTATCTAAACATCAGGTATAACAAAATAGCTAGGAATGATGTGTCCTGGTTGTAGACATGGCTGTAGACAGCAACACAGCATGTGTTAACAAAAAACATTGCAACTGAAAGCATCTGTAAAAGAACAATCATTTCTGTCACTACGGACTTCAGAATAGTCCGTTATAAAACCTGTGTGCTAGATAACCATTATTGGCATGTGGTGTTCACCCATTACTGGCCCATGGAACCAAAGCAGCTAAAATGCCAATAAGAATCTGGAGGTCATTACAGACACATACAGATTTGTTGTGTAAGTGAGTGGTACTGACAGAACATAATAATGAGAAACCTGATTTATAGAGCATGGAATGCTCTACAAAGGTAAGTAAGCAGTGCCAGAGATAAGATGTTTTGTAGATGCTTAGTCAAAGAGTGTATATATAAATACAAAAGCAGACCATATAGTCTTTGATGGTAGAATTTGATGATGTCTACAAAAATGGGATGTTTTACGATGACTCATATCATAAAATGAATGACAATGTACCAGCAGCTGTTCATGTTGGCAGAATTGTGCTTGCTTACTTAGATGTATGTTAAAAATACAGATGTAAACTGCCAGATAGGTATAATAGAGAAGGCAGGACGACCTACAGGGTTAGGTGCTTTACTTTTATGAAGAGGCTTCTTACCCTAAGGGACTAAAAGCAAGGTCCATAAAAGTGTGGGGATTTGGTAGGCCACAAGGAAGAAAAAGTCTATAGTATTTGCAGCTGAGGTCCACAGGGGAAACAAGATTACAGAATACAGTCACTGCTGAGACATTATTAGCAGCATTTCCCTCCTACTGTCAATTTTCCTGCAGAAATGTTGCATTGGTACTTTCCACAGGAACTTGAAGAGTCCCAGCTAAATTGAAATACAAAAAAAAAAAAAAAAAAAAAAAAAAAGAAGAAGTGCTACAGTCTTTATACATGCAAAGTATTTCAACTACTGAAACATATCCAGGTAGCTTAGATATTAACGCAGCTAATGAGTACTGGTGTGGAAAAAATAGTAACTGGAAGCAATGTCTCTAAAGTACAAGATTTTTTGGCGTTGTGATCAGGATTGCCTACTTTTCTCTGAAGACAATTCATCTGTTTTGAATAGACATAGAAATGAGACTGATACAGTCATTGCCTAGGATTCTAGACTGTGCAGCAATTTAGTAATTAAAATGTTAGCAGCCATAGTAGTACCCAGGTCAACTACTTGGGTTTTCACGGGTAATTCCAGTATCACTACTGAAGTCATTACCAGCTGCAAAGCTTTTTTCTTACAATTCTGCTGGTCTAGTAAGAAAATGCTAATGTAATCCTTGATTGTTTATTGGAAACTATTCAGGGTCTGCCTTACGTGAGCTGAAGTCAATAGCTGTCTTTTCACCAAGCCCATGAACGATTGTCCCTTACAAAAGCAAAGGAAGATATATGCTCATTGAAGATGACCATTTCTATTTTGGTTTATCAGAGCTATTTGTTCTTTAGTCACTATGTGTTTTGGCATTTTTTTTTTAAATCCTCATGGAACTGTGTTCGGAGAAGAATCCAAAAGAGATGATACTATTTGTAGTACTATTGGTACTGTTTGATACTAACTGTAAGTATTTGTATTCCTGTCTTTAAGATCTACTTCTGAAACGTAAGCAAATTACCATTATTTTATTATTATTATTATTATTCCTACTGTTGCAGCCTTCCACAATGACCTCATTGTGCTAGGCACTGTACAAACACCTCAATAGTCATCACCAAACTTCTGCAAAGGCATGTGCTTGGCAGCCACCAGCATACTGCAGTTCTTCCTGCTATGCAAAACCCTGGGCAGCACTTGGGGCACTTCAACAGAGGCTACAGAGACAAAATACACTCTGCCATCTTAATCGTTAATCTTCTCCATGTTTTAAATAAGAATTTCTAGTACTGTTTGTAATGTGTCTCAGGTGTTTTGCAGTAGCTGAGCAACGGCTGCTTAGGAGCGCTCACAATATTTTCCATTGTTTTGACTGGACAGAGCTGTGAAATCACCCTGCTGTTTCATATTCTTTCAAAGTATGCATTATGAAAATCCAGGAACACATCGATGATTTAGATTTTTCATTTTGGTCTGTTGGGATCTATTTTGTGTGGAGTCATCCCAGGCTTTAGAATCACAGGCATTTTCAATTTATAATGATTTGCGTTTCATGTTCTCTTTTTTAAAAAAGGAATTTTCACTGTCCTTTTAATATTGGCTTAAAATTTGGAATCACTTTCCTACTCATTTTCAAACTCTTCCTCCACATATATTCCTATCTTCAAGTGCAACTGTGACATATTCTATATATATTATAGAGTACTCTTACAATTAATGTTAAATTACAGTCTTTATATTTCCTGCTCTCGTGTTACTATTTAATGTGAATGAGGGATTAGTGTCTTTAGAATACATGCGAGCTTGCCCTTGCAATGCAATTATTTTACGAGGCATTTCAAAGATTGCTTTGTTTTTCATAGTGCTGAAAACAAGTATCAGGCTTTGTGTGTCTGAGCAGAAGGTCTGGAATTTTATCAGACACGCAGACAGTAGGTGTGTTTACACTTTAGTTACAGCTTCCTTATACATACTGTCATGGCATCTTTAGCTGATCGAGCTATATTCCATTTTGATTTTGGAGAGAGTAGAGGGGAAAAAAGAGGAGAGGGAAAGAAAAATAAAATAAACGGAAAGAAGTTAATTACAGTAGATGAAAGGATGCTGGAAGACATCGAAGTCTGCTGGGAATCAGTCAGGGTCTTGCTTTCTCTTGGCAACATTAGAGGTGGAAGGTGAATTAACAGGCAGGAACTGGAAGCTGAATGGTTATTTTTTTGTAAAAAGATTATATAAAAAACATGAATAAAAGCATTACATTCATATGTGTGCCAAGAAGCTTGCACCTAATGGATGTACAACTGATGTATCCACATGATATTTTAGGAATTCATTCTCTCTGAAATATACTGTTTTCTTTTTATATTATAATCTAAAAATGAATCAGTCTTTGAGCTGCTGGATAAAGTTATTGTTTAGAAAGTTTGCACACACATGATTTCAAAAGAAAGCAGTCTAACCCTGCATTTCCACTGATGCCAGATCAATTTATTGATGCAGGTACTACCTGCTTTCTTCATCTCTCTGTCAGGGTTCCCTCTCTTCAGTCCAGAAAAAAACTATGTTACAATTAAAATATAGATTTACAAATCTATTTACCAGCAGATGACACAAAGTTGGGAGGCAGGGTTGATCTGCTCAAGGGTAGGAAGGCTGTACAGGGGGATCTGGACAGGCTGGGTCGTTGGGCCAAGGCCAATTGTATGAGGTTCAACAAGGCCAAGTGACGGGTCCTGCACTTGGGTCACAACAACCCCATGCAACGCTACAGGCTTGGGGAAGAGTGGCTGGAAGGCTGCCTGGTGGAAAAGGACCTGGGGGTGCTGCTTGACAGCCGGCTGAGTATGAGCCAGCAGTGTGCCCGGGAAGCCAAGGAGGCCAACAACATCCTGGTCTGTATCAGAAATAGTGTGGCCAGCAGGAGCAGGGAAGTGATCGTCCCCTTGTACTTGGCATTGGTGAGGCCGCAACTTGAGTATTGTGTTCAGTTTTGGGCCCCTCACTACAGGAAAGACATTGAGGCACTGGAGCGTGTCCAGAGAAGGGCAATGAAGCTGGTGAGGGGCCTGGAGCACAAGTCTTGTGAGGAGCGGCTGAGGGAACTGGGGTTGTTTAGCCTGGAGAAAAGGAGGCTGAGGGGAGACCTTATGGCTCTCTACAACCACCTGAAAGGAGGCTGTAGTGAGGTGGGTGGGTGCTGGTTTCTTCTGTCAGGTGGCTGGTGATAGGACGAGAGGAAATGGCGTCAAGTTGTGGCAGGGGAGGTTTATATTGGATATTGGGAAAAAATTCTTTACTGAAAGTGTTGCCAGACGTTGGACCAGGCTGCCCAGGGAAGTGGTTGAGTCACCATTCCTGGAGGTATTCAAAAAGCATGTAGGCAAGGCACTTCATGACATGGTTTACTGGGCATGGTTGATGGTAGGACTCGATGACCTTAAAGGTCTTTTCCAACCCAAATGATTCTATGATTCTATAATTATGAAATATTTCCTTTCTTAGACTCAATAGAAAACCTTAGATATATAATGAGTAATGAAAATATTTCTTCCCACCATCACTCAAATATGTAAGGAAAATAATTGTAGAGACTGTTATGAACACAAATTATTGGGTGAATTTCAAAGCAGATGTATAACTTTGTCAGAAAAATGTGACCAGACAAAAGTCCATCTTTTTCTGAGTAGCCTGTCTACAGCAGTGCCTGGTAGCAGCTGTATAGTGAAGAGTATTAGAAAGAAGGCAAATACAGAGGTTTGGGGTTCTTTTTTCCTGATTTACCCCCTTGGCTTGTGGCTATGATGACAGGGACTTTCTGAGCTACAGATTTAAGTAGGATCATCATATCATCTGATGGATTTACCCTCTCTTTATCTAATCCCATTTATTTTTTTAGCCTCCACAACATCCTGTGGCAATGCATTTCACAATATCATTGTGTGTCATGTGGGAAGCACCTAATTATTTTATGTTTGATTCTGTATATTTTATTATGTGCCCTGTAGTGCTTGTGTCATAAGAAATAATGATGCATCACTTCTATTCATCTTCTTTATGGTGCTGATGACTTTATCTAGCTTTTCCCCTTTAAAACACCTTTTCCACAAGCTGAAGAGTCAAAGCCTGTTTATCATATGGAACCTCTAGCCCTATATTCACCCCACTGCATTATTTGTAGCTCTATTATAAAATGTGTAGATCTCAGTATCCGAACAGTATATAGACCACAGGTGATGACAGCACAGTGATCCATGTTTTGATCTGAAATTCCTTCCTAGCAATTCCTATAATTTAATTTGTCTTCTACACTACAGCTGAGTACATACTTGACACTCTCAAAGGACTGTCCACAATTACCCCAAAGTTTCTTTCTTGTTGGAAATAATTTGCAAATAATGGCATATTTTCTCACCTCATTATTCACCTTTGAGGAAAAGGTTGTCTCATTAAGAGCAAATTCTCCTGTGAAAAACAAATTAAGTTACCCCTATACAAATTGTTATGTATGGGAATATTTTCATTAGTTTTGGTATTCCCATATTTGCAGCCCCCTGAAAGACTCTGCTTCATAGTCAATGGACTTGAAATGGCCCTACTGGGCAAGTTCTTGCACATTCAAGCAGTTATCAACCACTTGTCTGTGGCAGTGAATTTGTGAGACCCAATTTTTACCACTTGTCTAACTAGTTGACAAGAAGAGTGAAAGACTAATGCAGGGTTTTATAGATTAAGTACTGTGAAAAATAGACATTCCCATCTAATCTGAGTTCCTGCATAGCACAACTCATTGTATTTCACCCTGTGAGTCCTGTAACAAGCCCTATAGATGTCTTTTAGAAAGACATATATTCTTTGGATGAAAACTACAGGTAACTTCACCCTATTCCCAGTGGTTACACCTGCTAAAAAATTGAGTGTGATTTTGCATCCTGTTCATCTACTAGGGCCAAAATCGTTTTTATCTTTCTCTGCCAGATTCATGAGCTGCCTTTTAGCAGATCTGCTTCCCTCTCTCCACCGAACTATCTCAAACACTGCACAGAATGGGAAATAAGAGCTGTTCTGACGATTACAACCAAACATGATTTATTTTCCCCTGGAAGGATTACTTGTCCAATTACTACTTTCAAACATGTTGCAGCTGATGTTATGGGACCATGTGGAGTTAGCAACTATATATTACAAAAGCCTTTAGAAATCAGCACAGATTTCGAAATGGAGACATACAGGATATAGTGGTAAGCGTGTCTAGAGGAAGAAAAGGGACCAGGCTTAAAAGGCTATTACAAAAGTAGCTAGTTTTGTTCCTAGCAGAATTTACAAAAGCAGCTTTATCTCACTGCAATGCTCCTAACTCACTTAGGTGGTTCTGTAAATATCACTAGGCCTCTCTCTGCATTACACCTGCACAAATTTTGTCCAACAACAGTGACTTTGAAGTGATTTTTTTGAAAAGGTCTCACCAATGCCATTTATTTTTGCTCTCACAAATGGACCAAGTACAGGACAGGAGGTGGAATACAAAACAACATGTGAATGGCTAAGTGAGAGGAGGTGGCGGAGACTAACATCTCAAAACACTCTGCTCAGAGACATTTTTCTTTTATCATGTGTTGAAAAAACAGCTGTAAACTCAAAGTTCTTTTTTCAGAAAAACAAAATATCTATAAAATAAACAAGGGGTTTGTAGTAAGAAAAGAAATGTATTCTGTGCAGGCTGGAAAACTGCTCACAAATGACTGCAACACAAACTAGAATTATTACCCTCTTCAGAGTTTGGGGGTGGTACATTATACCAAATTACACTCCTGTGTGGGACAGAAAATGTGAAGAAAAGGTGACTTTTGGGGGCTTGAAAAGAAGGTATGTGAACTGTTTTGTGAAGACTGTGGTATAGCTGATCCTCAGATGACCTGACCAGTGTAGGGAGGGGAAACAAAACAAACACTATGAGTGCGATATCCATCAGGTACTAATTACCAGAGGCACAAGTTTACATTATGTAAGTACTGGCTACACGAGTGGCAGTAACAGAACTATCATAGTGCTTGGATGTCCTCCCAAAGCTCTGAGCTGCATTGTAGATGGCCCAAATTTGCAACATTTTTATAGACACCTACCAAATTCAAGAAGAGTTTCTTCAAACTCTGATTCAAAGCCAAAATTTTCACTCAGCACGAAGCTCTGTGAGGAGAAGTTTTCTTTCCTAGAGCCAAATATAAGCATTACAAAATTGCTACCAGATTGGAAAACCTGACACATTAATTCTGAAATAAAGCATTAGATGTGGACATGTTTCAATGACTCTTAATAGCTTAACGTGCTGTAGCAGGGCTGGAGGCTGGGGCTCTGGGCGTGATGTTCTGGGGCACTGAGCCTCTGCACCCTGAGATCCTCCGGAGTTTCCATTTTCCTAATGCCCTGGCAGGGTCTCGGGGATCCCTGAGTATCCTTGGGATTTCTTTCCTACAGAGCAGCACTCCAGAAGAACAGATCCCTAACACTGCTGGGGGCTGGCTGGCTGCCCAGGAGACAGAGATTTGGAAACACAGGCTCCTCAGCAGTGCATTGCAGTGCATTGGCAATGCATTGGCAGTGTATCTGTTTGTCTCTATTTAATATTAATTCACAGAAGATAATACGTCAACACAAAACATCCTTAAGCTTTATTGAATTGCCACTTTCCAATACAATTGCTTTTTCTTCCAAACATTCCTGTGCAGTCTTATTTCTGGAGCAATAAGAAATCAGATATTGTAATGTACATCAGCACCTAACTGGTTGCAGCTCCCCATGCTTGTGCCAAAAAGTGATAAAATATGTAGAAATCAAGTTCCACTGAAACCCAACAAGGTGAAGAAATGGTTTTTAAAATGGAATTTATGGTTCTTAGACATCAAATGTTTTTGAAAACTTCACTCTTGATCTTTGGCCAGACTGCAGAATTTTTCTTGCTGAAGAAGGAGGCAGTCTAACCCTGAGCATGATGCTCAGGTAGTCTGCAGAGCTTGCTGTGCAGGTAACAGGAGACGCCGTTTTGATTTATAAGCTAAGCTGAAAAAGAAGTCTAAGAAATGGCCTCTTACTGTGTTCAGAGAGCTTCCATTAAGATGTCCTGCTGCTTCTCAGCATATTTTTCAAGATAAAATTTTGTCATCTCCTTTTCCCTCTATCTGCATCACCAGAAAAGGTGTTTTCCAATGACTTCTAAGTAGTGTGATATACTGCCACTAATACCTCCTCACACACAGAAAATTGCCAGGCACCTAAGCTAGCTTCCAGGGTGGCAGGACCTATCCACTGTGTGTGGCAGACCCTGACATTTTGACTCTGTTTTTCTGGGGAAATGGTTTCTTTCAGTCATTATCAGAAAGAAAGGGGGGAAGGAGAAGACCACAATTTTCTTGCTTTTTGTTTCTTTCCCTTACTTCTCTTTAGATTCAATACCTCAATTATTTAGGCACAAAGTGATTAATAAGAACTGATGACCTTATTGTCGTTTTGAAGATTATTTAAGTACACAGTTTAACGAAGGGCACTCATTGGCTTTGATGTGCCAGAAAGCTCTGTTCTGCTGGCTGGTACCTTTTCATCATAAAGGGTAAGGTGCTGGATACAGCTTTGGCCCAAATGCCTGTGCCCCAGTAGAGATTCCCAAGGTTCCCTTGCTGCTCAGTCCAGAGACAGGAGAACATACTGGAGTTTTTGTTAGGCTACCTAATTATGTTGTTTAATTGCACGGTGCCAGCATCGGGGAATCTCAGCCACAAATGAAACCGCATTGTGTCAGACATCTAGATGCCCAGAATCAAGAACTTACCACCTCACACTCCTTCCATGTCCCTTCTACCAGCCTACTGCTGCCTCCACCTTTGCATTAATAATCACATTTGTTGCCTGGATGTACTGACTTTCTGTGGAACAGCATGTAGTACTCCATGCCAGCGGAGATTTCATTGCTTGGTGCCTCAGTTTCCCCTATTCTAAAATGGAAGGCAAAAATAATACTGTCGTGGTTTCAGGTTCAGCTCAGTCGGTAACAAAGCACCACGAAGCCGCTCGCTCAACCCCCACCCCCTCGCCTGGCCACGTTGGGATGAGGAGAAAATCCAAAGGCAGGCTTGTGGGTCGAGACAAGGACTGGGAGGGATCACTCCCCACTTATGGTCACGGGCAAAAGACAGGCTCAACTTGGGGAAGAAACAAAATCAATTTAATTTACTACACATCAAAACAAAAAACAAAACACAAGGGTATTAGGAAGGGAAACTAAACATCAGAACAACCTCCCCCCACCCCTCCTGCCTTCCCGGCTCAGTTCCATTCCCGGTGCTTTCTACCTCCTCCCCCCGGTGGCGCAGGGGAACAGGGGATGGGGGTTGAGTCAGCTCGCCACACATTGTCTCTGCCGCTCCTTTCCTCAGGGGGAAGATTCCTCACTCGTTCCCT
>VYZV01046022.1:56726-75585 GCA_013401275.1 Pandion haliaetus | reverse complement strand
CTGGTGGAAAAAAAAAAAAAAAAAAGAGCAAGTACAAGTATTTAATTGAATCCTTGTTTTGGGGCTATGGGGATGGAATATGTTACACAACAAGCCTCGCACCTCAAGAAGCTTGGTTTTGAATCTGTTCTGATCAGAGAGACTTAACTTTCTGGTAGACGTTGGCTCACATTTTTTTGTAAAACCACCCACAGGATTCAGTAGTCTCTGCTCAGCAGAGAACTGGAATAAATCATCGTTAATGACTGACCTCTACTTGCTCAGCCATCTTTGCAAGTTTAGACAGTCTCTGTGTATATAAAACAATGGTCCCCACTTTCCTGTATTCAAACACCAACTTGCCAATCAAAATTTAAAAGGATATATGCATGTGTATGTATATATAAAGAAAACAAAGGTAATTATTGTTGACATTGAAGTCTATATAGAGGCCTGAATCATAATTGACTTAAATGCTGTGGAATCACTTGTACTGACTGAGAATGTAGGAATAATGCTACAAATCAAAATAATAGCATCCTTCATCCATTTTGCATTTTCTTTCCTCACAGGAGACTGTACAAAGTGAAAAGCAAGCACAACAGTGCCTTAAGAAATGTAATCTTCCACCAAGGAACAGCTCTACTGTGACGAAGCAAAGACCTAGATCTAGACAAACAAACAACCTGACTTTGACCAGGATGGCTGTGCCTGTACAAGCAAATTGAACAGGCGCGAGAACATTGCTGGGCATGAAATGCAACTGTACAGCTTGTAAAATGGCTAGAGTGATCCCTTGCCCCTACATGAACTCCTACACAATTTCCAGTCAGCATGGACCATGAACAACATATTTACTGTAGCTTTGTTTCTTTCTTTGCACTCGTGCATGCCAGAGTTGGCAAGAATATATGTGAATAACATCCACAGAACAGTCAATGCAAAGGAACAATTTATACACAGTAACATAATTTACAGATAACAGAATTAGAGCAGAATGGCCAGAATTTTTAGCTTTATCCAATGGGCCAATGATACTCTAAAAGTCAAAACCAAAATAAGTCCTCATTTGGACCAGTTCATAAATTGTTGCACTACACCAAAGCATCTGCTGCCCCAGCCATGGAAAGTCACTTACAAGGAAAAAAGTGGTAAGTTTTCATAATAAGTCTCATATACACATGCCATCAAATCTTTCAGTCCTCTAAGGTAAAGTTAGTAAATGGACTTGGGGTTTACAAACAAAAAATCTCTGTGGAAAGAAAGGAGATGCATATGGTAACTTATTGATGAAAAATCCCATTTCAAACTAAGTTATGGAAATTGTTCAAGCAGATTAATCTAGGAGATCAATAACATTCCTTAAAGTAACTAAGGCCCGAGTAAGCCTTCCTAATAACAACACAGGAAAAGAAGAATCTGGGAAGGGAAGATCAGCAATCCAAGCCGAACCATATTTAAAGACATAGCCAGAACTACAGGTAGGGAGTATTTTAAACTTACACTGCCAATTTTGCTTAGATGAAAGGAAATTATGAGAGGAAATTGTGTATATAAAACTCTTTAGCTTTTAAGAGCATCCGTCTTGGCATACTCTTTCAGTCACACATTCTTGTTCTCATGTGTAAGTTAATAGTTTGTACCCATGCTTTTCATATTGCAGGACTGTAATTTCAATACTTTTTTATTATTTGTGGCTGCATATTTCTGCATTTTAACTGAGATATCAGTATTGTATTTTAATGGCAGTATCTGATGCTTTTCTAAAGGCTAGCTGTGTGAGCAAAAGAGCAAGTGACAGGGAAGAGAACTGTAATATATCCGAAATTCAGGTCATATTAGCATTGCTATACAGAATATAAAGTCATTGAACAATGTAACAAAAATAGAAACAGTCATCTCCCCAACAAGTCCTCTCTTTTTTAATGTAATTTTTACATAGTGGAAGAGAGTACTGGAGACTTTTAAAAANAGCCAGCCTGTCAGAGAGAGAGAAGTGCCACAGCTTAGATTTAGCAAGTTGTTTAGCAGTCACCCAAAGACTTTTGTAACCAGGGCATAAAATGGACAAAATGCTACTGGTAATCCCAAGAGATGCAGCTGAAAAAAAGATGCAAAGGTCCAAAGCATACAGTATCTGAGGAATCTGAAGAAAGGTTGATACTAAAAGATAAGGTAGTAAGGGAGACCTGGGTGTTTCCTTCACAAATAGCCATATATCAAGATGCTTTTTAAGCAGAAAAAAAATGTTTAAAGCAGGAGCAGCTCAGGAGCCACAGAACAGACTTGAGCTTTTTGATATTTATGTCCTATTGATAGCATGACAAGCATGAAATCTGTTTGCAGAAGAGCCAAATAGTGGAATAATATATTGTCACACCGATGGGATATTTCATGAAGAGCAACATGCCAGGTACGTGGTAACATGTACAGAGAAGGCATGACTAGCCGTTTGAAATTCCCCATGGGCAAGAATTTAAAAGCTTCTAGCAAAACCTGTCATGGCCAAAAAGACAAGTCAGATCTACCAAAAGCTACCACATTAGGGTAGTTAAAAACTGTATTTTCAACACACTGCATTTGTCAAGAGTGTTGTAAATGGTGATATCCTGATCCTTAGTTTTGAGTCAATAGAACTGTTTTAATTTACATTCCTCTCTATATATGCAAATATATTTACATTTAAATATATACTTACATATTTGTATTAATATATATTTAAATTACCTTGGCCTCTGACTCCTTTCATCCTCTAACTTCATACTGAATTAAACTTGGTAGATGCTTGTGAGCAGGAATACTCCCAACCCCAAGCTATTTGTCTAGGAGAGATGGAGTGCGACAAGATTTTTTTCTTAAACAGTCAGCAAAATTGTTTGTTCAACAGCTCACATGGGAAGAATAATCTGATCAGAGTTGAAAACCGGCAAGGAAAATATCAGCCGCCCATTCCCTTTCTGGACTGTTTTACCTGTACAGACTCCATCAGAAGATGTAAATAAAACATGAGTCAGGCTCCAAGGAACTGTCAACTAACTGAGCCATTCTTCATTCTGCTCAAGTTCTGTAAGAAAGTCACTACTCCTGTAAGTAAGCCTGCTACGTGCATGTAGAGTGGGACATTACCCCAAGCATACTATTAGACTGAGCTATACAGCTATAGGGCAGCAGGTTGAAGAAAACTTTTTTTCTTGTTTCTCCCAAACAATGGAAAGCTTTCTCTTTAAAAGTGACAAATGAGAATTGCTTTGCTGATGATAAGCTCTGGCTTTTGTTGAGCAAACCTTAAGCCAGGAGTTCCTGTATTTTTTTCCAGACACGATCTCTGGAGACTTGTGCTGCTCTTGCTTCGGCAGCAGTCACTGTTCCTGCTGCTAGTGTTATTCCCACCACTTCAGCATTTTGCAAAATGCCAGTTTTCTGGAACTGGCTGAAATCCAATAGCTGACGCCTTGCACAGGGGCTCACTACATTCAGTGCTGCTACTAAAAGGGTCTTATGCCCTGCTCAGAGGCTTCAATTTCCTTGTGTTGAATTACACTTCTCTCCCTCGAATGTGAATGGAAAATGTTTGCCACATTTAAGAAAATCATCCTGAGAGAGCTATTATGTGGGCTAATAAAAAAATGCCAATTTAAAATCTATGGTTGTTTTTTTTTTCAAGTGCTGTTCCTCTTTTTCACCTGACACTAGGGCTTAGCCCCATGCAAAAGCCTAAAGGAAGCCTTTGTTACATTCCTTAAGATTTCTTCTCTTTAGTAACTAAAGAGCTTGCACTGTGCTGAGAGCTGGGGCACAGCAAAGTTGTGGCCCTCAGCTACTATTGGTTTCATTCGTTTACTGCAGCTCTATTTAAGCATTCTTCCAATATTTCAGGTGGACAAATCCCTCTTGGAGGGGGACCAGGCTGTGTGACCTGTGCAAAATTATTTGCTGCAATCTGCACTGCACGGTAATTCACAAAAAAAGAAGTTGGTCAAGTGTGCAAACACAGTTTAATGAATACAGCACATACTTTTTCCAGTGGCCATATTTTCTTAGATTTTCTGCTCTTCCTCCTGTCAAAAAAGCAATGTGTGCATTTGAAAGCAGCTCCGGTCCATTGTAGTAATTTTGTATTGCTGTCAATTAACGTTTAGATTATTAATCTCCTGGGTCCCACACTGAACTGTTCAACAGATGAATACAATATGCCATAAACATTCTCAAAGGAAAACTGACTATTGATGCATATTGAGAGAGCTTGTGATGCAGTGACTTGGAAGTGGAGTAGCAGTTAAGCCAAAGCTGGTATAAATCCTGTTCCTCCTGCTATCTGTGAGTACTGATTTTAGTGAAGGCTGAGATTTCGCCACTGTTTCAGTTCTTGTTTTGCAAGTTTGGAAGTCACAGTTTCTTCCAAATTTAAGGTCCCCAAACTATGGAATATCTCTTCCATTACAGAATTCAAGCTCCAGCCTGTACACTCCCATCAAAGACAAATTATCAGTCATTCAAGGTAGTGATGATGTATTTTTTCCTCACTCCCATAGTTATATTTGTGTAAAATACTTAACAGCATTCAAAATAATAGTACCACTTTGGCTTTTCCAATTCAAAATCAGCAATAACAGAAAAAAAAATTAACAAAGCAAAAGGTAAACTTTCAAAAGATACAAGTTAATATCCACCCATTTAATTAAAATGAGCTCATAGGCAGTGAAAAACACTCCCTGAATTAATAACTAGTCCCACAAATGCCTGCATATTTTATGAGCTGCAGATGTGCGTTTATACTTTAAACATACCCACATTAAAATACGACATGGTTTATCATATATTTGCTCTGTTTTCATGACAAAAACAGCTCTACAGAAAAACAAAGGACTACTTCTTTAAAAACAATTATAAACTGCATCTTGAGGTATCTTTATGCGTTTTATATGATACTGTACATGCAAAATACTGCTTTAATTCCAGTATCTCTATTTTGAACCAGTTGTATAACCCATTCAGATAAACACAGTATGGAAAGCCGGTTTTACTGTTGATCTAAGTGTTTTTAGAAAGATCACGGCAGAAAAACTTTACTCCAATAATACATGTAAAAGCATGGTATAACCTTTAGATGTCGTTGAGATTAGCAGAAGTCAAGAAACTGCTTCAGATGCAGTTTAGTTCTTAGACGACTGTTTTAACTTTGAACAGAGTTCTCAAAATAGTGCCCAAATGCACAGTACTTGTTGAACAAATTCTGATTTATTGAAAGTAAACATTTACATTGGCTACAATGTTATAACTGTTAACAAAGCTGGATAAAAGAGGCTTAAATAGCAATAGAAAGCAAGTGCAGTAAAAAGTGAATAGAGAAAATATTTGGCCTTAGTGATCTTCTGGCAGTATTTACATTATGTACATTTTGTTAAATATTTGTAGTAACTCTAAGGCACCATAGGCTAAATAGCAGACTGCAGTACTGTCTTGTGCACAGAATTTAATAAATTTATTTGGAGAAAAAAAGGCTGTAGGATTAAAAGAAACATAGGCATATTTTATGTTTACATAAAGGAGTGGCTGCTTCTTAAAATTCAAAGATACAATACATACTGGGTAAATCAAAAAGTTATTTTTAGAACATTAAATTATATTGAGTATCTGTGTATAAGGACTATTTTTACTGACTTGCTGGTAAATGTTTAATGCAATTATTATTCAACAGGTTTTCACACGCTAGATATGTTCATCTAAAAACTACTTGAATTTTTTTTTTTTTCCTTGCAAAAGTCTTATACCTAGTATGTATACAAAATCCCAATGCAAAGTGTAATGGGTAATAATTTACATTGTAGCTGTTCTGCAGCAGCCTGAAACTTAGCAGGACCATGCAATCAAAATTCTACAAAACAGCAGCTCAAGGTGTTTATTCCCCCCGCTCATCAGTGGCTGTTGCTGCAGCCAGTGGGCAGGGGTATGAAATTGCCACCCCAGGAAAGACAGAGAAGGTCAGCGCTTTCAGACCTGACGTTTCCAAAACCAAATCTGAAAATTCAAACTACCAGTGACATCGTTGTACATTTTATATGACACCGTGCATGCAGAATGCCACACTGCTTTGAATAAATCTTCCCATTTTTATTTATCCCCTTCTGAAGCACAAGTGTCCCTCCACTCCTCAGTGCTTTAAGGAATAAATTTGATTATTATCACAGCCGTGGCTGACTAGACTCAAAATACTTTCTGAAAAACTTTCAGTGCTACACATCATCTTAACCACTCTCCAAACAATAGACCTTGGTCAGTTGAGTCAACTGCCTCATCTTTCACCTTGAGGTAGTGTTTGTAACAAAGAGATTGTGCAGGATGCCAGGTTAACACTTCGGTTTTGCAAATAAAGCGCTGCAGGACCCTGCGTGCCCCAAGAGATAAGTAGATGCGTGGCCAGAGCCAGCCGGGCTCTGCCACAGGGCTGCCGGCACAATGCCCGCTGTGCCGGCAGATGGTGGAGGGGCCGTGCGTGGCAAGGCTGGGCCCCGTCTGCCGGGGCCCTCCCAGCCCTTTCTTCCCCTACCCCCCCTTCACACCATGTCTGCCATCCCACCATGATGAAGCCAAGGGGAAGCTGAATCCTGCTAACTCCCACCTGGACCTACAGGCCTGGTGATGCATCAGCGTCTGCATGCTGATCCCATCGCAATGGGCCTTCGCCTCAGTGGCTTCTAAAAAACTTACCATGAGAGCAAGGAGCAACTAGTACAAAAAACACCTATGTTTGTTCAAGGGCCTAGCCCTTAGCACCTCCAACGGGTGCCCAGCACAACGCGGGATCAGGCCCCAAACCTATCTGTTGTGAAAATGCTAAGATTACAGAGAGTTTTTGCTACCATAGCGTTACCTCCCTGTCAGTCATGGCTTGTACGCTTTATATCTGACTTATATTTTCTAGACCCAAGAAGAAATCCATCGAAATTGATGTAATGCTTAAGTATCTAGATACTGGTTTTACATTTGTTTAGGGTTTTTTTACTGTTTCTTTTGAAATCATGAATCTCTTAATTCAGTTGTCCCTTTTCGTTTTTTTTTTTTTCACTTCTCACTCATCTATGTTGGAAGTACACTAATTGCTTCCACAGTAGCAAGCGGTTTATAAGCAAAGTATAACTGCTCTAAGCACAAAGTCTCCATTTGGAGTGATCTTGTATTTGTATTACCAAAAGCATAATCTTAGCATTATTCGTCAGATGAGTTTTTTAGTACCAACAGCTATAATATTAAAATTATACAGCATCAGTAACAGTTTTTCAAGGGCTTTAGAGAAAACTGTAAGCATAAACAATGCCAGTGTCATCAACTAGTTCCTGTAAAATATTAAGCAGAATATCACACAAACTGGCTACTTTAAGTAATATGGAGCCAAAGACTCAGGTTATCAAAACAGTGTAACACTGCTGAAGAAAACAAAGCTATGCTGATTTGTATCATAACTCAAATTGTTTAATCTCTTGAATGCTAAATACCTGCCTGAATCACAAGAAAGGTTTAAAAGCATCTTTTTGGATTTCTTTCTCAATGTTTAAAAAAATTCAGAAGTATAAATATGGCAATTCATAATTAGGGTGCAACATTAACTTATTAACATAATTCTTCCATCAAACCATCCCCATTTGAGGGCTTGTAACTTGTTACGGGAGGTAGGAAGAAGTTAGAAAGTTCCTTCCCAAGAACTCCCTTGTTTGCTCCATGCTGGGCATGGTAACAGCTAGATAGCTATGGAGATTTCTACCAAGATAGTAGAGCCTGGGACTCATATTTTCTTTGATTAAAAGCTAGCTGTGAAAAGCCTACACCTTTACAGCAGCAGTTATAAAGATTGCTCTATCACCAATATGTGAGCATGATAACAGAGGAAGGGAAATGCAAGGGCTTTGGGGATAACACAGGGTCCTTGCTCAAATGACCCTGGCTTTTTATTTTTCATCCCCTGGAATCCATGTGAATGTACTAATTTGGAGGAATTTGGCAATATGCAACTTCTACCCTTGGATAAAACCATGAGGGAAAAATCCTTCAAAGAAAATCTCCTCCTTGGACTTTTTCATTCCAGTCCTTGTTGATAAAGTCTTTGTTTCAGCTTTGAAGTTTGCTATGGAAAAGCTATTTACTTGTGAGTAACAGACCCCCAAAGAACATCCCTCTTTCCCCTCACCTTTTAAAAATGATGAGAACTAATACTTTGTTAAAGGATCTGAAGACTCACATTCACCTGCAGATAATATAACACTTTAGAGGATATTTCTTGTTAATACATTGGCTAAAGAAAGTGACTACGCTATGCTGTAGCAAGTGAATTTTGGTTTAGCTCAATTGCTGTTTGTGTGTGACACTGGGCTTGTGTCCTTGCACTATCCCCTACAGTGTGACACCTTCCCAGGTGGCCCAGCTGCCCTGTGCATGGTGCTGCCCCATACCTCCATGGGCTGTGTTTCCCCATACTGCAGATTGGTTCTCCCAGTCCCTTTTCCTGTCATGCACCACTTGGGACCCAAACTGCTAATGCTGTCTGTTAGTAATTCAGTGGCTCCTCATGTTTTTTTTCTTTCCTACCAGCAAACCTCTGGTCCCTTCAGAACTACCTTTTTCCCTGAAAGGTTTTGCCCTTTCCCACTCCTTTGTAACACCTCTGCTCATCACATTCTGCCTCTTACTCTTGGCCACCCTCCTCCCCCATGCCTATGCCAGTGGCCTCAGCACTCCCTGAAGTGGGTACCTTACAACAGCCAGGCCTCCATATACCTCAGAGCTCTCCTTTCCTCCACATTGTCCCTTCCTCCTGCTCATCCACTTAAAACAAACCTCTGAGCAGTCTTAAAATTTGGCAGAGATATTTTTTCCCTCCCTTTTCCAGTGGTTGTACTTATGACGGCACCATGCATGGCCAGTATCATGATCCCACTGTGCAAACCAAGGCTGACTTGCTGCCATAGCTACATTCCAGGTTTCTTCCTTCAAAGTGTTCACTTGTGACCCTGCTGCAGGTTGAGGAGACAGGGGAGATGACTGCTTACTTGGCTTCTCCAGTTCACTCATGCTCATCTTTCTTTTCTCCTAGTTTTTTGAGAAGGCCTCCCAGAGCAGTGGACAATCAGCCCAGCAAGTCAATGTAGGGGGTATCTTTGTGGACTTGCTTCCTAGTTTCTTTTTGTTATGCAAAACATAGTGATTCAGAAACATATGGCAGGACAAATTATAGAGGTAGTCATTCCAGGGTTTCAGCTCCACTTCAGAATTATGCTGATTTTGTGCACTTACACAACCTAAGGCAGTCCTGATGGAGATAGACAAATTTCAGGAATCCTCTTTGTTTCAAGAAGTTAACCTGTGTCCCAACACAAAAGATGTGAATTAGAGTAGTGATTCTCAAGTTAGGGGTCCACCAAATGGGGCTGAAAGTCAACAGAAATTCAATAGTAATATGGGGATTTGTAAACAGGATTGGCTTTACAAGTCTGGATGTGAACCCAGAAAAACTGAAGTCCCCAGGAAGTAAGCCTGGAATGCTAAAATACATCTCAAAGTATGTGCTCCTAGGCCTAATAACACTATTTTACTTGTAGGGCACTTCAACTGCAGCAAGTAATAAGGGAGTGTTGCTTGAACTAGAAAGAAGGAATCACCCATTACAGCATATCTAATGCAGTTCGGTTTAAAAGAAACAAACACGCCTGTGCTCTGTTGTGCTGTTATGTGGCTCTTCAGTATTCTTATTATGGAAATAACATAACAGAGGATTCAGTCTATTTTTGCTTTCTGAGGTGGCTTGTAATAGTTGCACAGATGGGCAAGTTGAACTGCTTTCCATATTCAAGGGTGTGATTGATGCTTCAGGACAGCTACCGTGAGGGCCACCAAAGGCACTCGTCAGGGCACAGGATATGCCTTATGCCTCGGAGACTGGGCCCCTCCCTACCTGTGTTGCCATCATGCTCACTTTGAAAAAATGGTTATTAATTTAAAGGACAGAGAGATCTGAATTGGTTTGGTTTCACTTAGGAAAAAATTAATAAAAATATTTCACCAAATCAGTAAAATTCTGCACTTGTTTGTATTTTCTGACGTACCAACAATCAACTCAATCATGTAAAAGCCCTAATTCATCACGTACTTTTAAGTATGTGGCTAAATTTAACCACAGAGCAGTTTCACTGAAGTTGAGATGAAAATGTGACCTAGTATATAAAAACCAAATTTGTAAAAAGGAAGTTACCAGCTTCAGGATTTCCAGATGTTTGCTAGGCTTGTATGATTAAAAAAATGCAACTGAGCCACTTAATAGGTAAGACAGTGTTTCCAGAGAAGATAAAGAAAACTAAACATACACCATCACATTCATTACTTTTTGCTTTGTTTCACTCATTATGTAAAAAATGTATTGTTGTTTTGACCTTTTGACTAAATCCTAGCTGTATTTATGTAAAATAAAATTAATCAAATATAACTGCAGGTAGCCAATCTCTTTAATTTGACATGTTCCAGACAACCTTTTATTGTGTTTAAATATGAGAATATTTTACTTATTGCAAAGTATCCTGCATAACACAGGTGCTCCGCTATAAAATCTTCTCTCTCACTTATAATTAATTCATTCTAAATTTAAAATACCAGTATACAGTACTAAAACCTCCAATTGAAGTTTAGTATAAAAATATCAGCACAAAACTCCTTTTTAAAGTCTGTTTATTGTCAGCAAGCCAAATGCCTGTTTAATTATTATTAGTTGTAGTATATTAATAGACTTTGCACCCCTACAGTTGCTAATTCATACCATCTCAGGTATTTTGATGAGATAAGAAATACTAAGTAAGAAAACAGTAAGTATTCAAAGGGTTAATTTGCTTAGAATAATAATAATAAATTAGTTTTTTGCATCTTCTTCAGTTCAAAATCCAGCTTTGAGACTGAGGAAGGCTTCCATATCCCATCAGTTAAATAAGAGTGGTCCTTTTAACCAGTAGCAGTTTGATTGCCAATGACTCGAAGAATCTCTTTATGAATGCTTGGTTCCTGTGTATTTATACTTGTATCACCCACTTGACCATCTTCATAACTAAAAAAAAGTACAGAAAGTAAATCAAATTAGTGTTTTATTAATCTACCTAAAACATCCAAAACTCTGTTTCATTCAATAATCAAGAGTGCTTATTCCATATGTTAACGTGTTGTCTACTAAAATGCTCTGCTGCACTTCACCATTATATGCAGATCCTAAACTCTACAGAGTGAAGGGTACGGCTGCCATTGCCATTGAAACCCTGAGGCTGAATACGCCACTAGGACCCAAAGGAGACAAGTCATAGGTGAGAGAGGCAATGCCCACATCACAGGCAGGAAGCCTTTAATCAATTCCTCAGCTTTAAAACATACAGCCAGATAGAAAAGGTATTTTAAGATATGTGGATAGACTTACTGTAACATGAGGTAATGCTATACAGTGGGAAAAATCAGTAACTCTCCATTCATTTATTCTATAACAAAACTGCTACTAAACCTTTGTCACTACTAACCTTTGTCACTTTTAAACTTTGTCACTTATCCATACATTTCCTAAGAAAAGTACAGAGAAAGATAAAAAATGAACTGATACTGAAAAGTATTAGGAAGAAACGTCTCTTATCTACTTCAATTACAACTATTGGAGGGAACAGGGGGAAAAAGGTCTAGGACGAACAGAAGTTGAATGTTAAAAGAAGCTTTGTACTCACACAAAGAAAAATCTTGTACACACGTGATCCGTATTGGGAACTACCCATATCTCTCCATGTTTGTGCAGATCGGATGAGGTTATCACTATTGGGGAAAGAATAAATTTCATAGTGATGAAAACATGCCTGGAAAATACTGTTTTAAAAGATTTGCTTTTTTATACACTTTAAATAGCCTTCTGGGAACGTGTAGCTTTACACTGCTCATCTCTGGTGTAGCGTAGACTCTGAGTTGGCTGCTAGTACAAACAGGGAGATGAACTCAATTCTTGTTTCCAAAATATATTTCCCAGAAAACACAGATACTTGATGTATGGGAGCCAGTTGTTAATTGGAACGAAAAATGAAAAAGTGTATTCATTAAAAACTGATTTTAAATGGCCACAGGGCTGTTAAGGAGCATCTGAGTGAACTGATCAGCCTTTGGAACAAAGAAATTTATGTCTGATGATGGCTGAGCCAAAAATAAGATGTAAAAGACAAAGCCTGAAACTGAGATACAACAAATTTGGGATTTGCTATACTACCAAGTATTTTAAAAAATCGAGCATAGCAATTATGACTCAAGGGGATCATGAAGCTTGCCAAAACTTACTCAATGTTTAGAAAACAGCAATGTATTTGATGATAGGTTGTTTACCAGCAGAATGACAACTCAGGAAAGAATCCTTTTTATTGCTAGGTAGAAGCTACACCTTCAATCTGTATTTGAAAAGAATTCTATAAATGCATTTAAACAGCATCCTTCTGGACAAGTTGTCCAACTGTGGGATGAGCAGGTTCATGGTGTGCTGGGTGAAGAACTGGCTAAACAGCAGGGCTCAAAGGGTTGTAGTGAGTGGGACTACATCTGGCTGGTGACTGGTCACCAGCGGTGCTCCTCAGGGCTCAACTCTAGGGCCAGTGCTGTTCAATATATTTCTTAGTGACCTGGGTGCAGGAGTTAAATGCACTGTTAGCAAATTTGCTGATGATACCAAACTGGGAGGTGCTGTTGACTCTCCTGAGGAACAAGAGGCCTTGCAGGAGGATCTAGATAGATTGGAGCACTGGGCAATCATTAATGGCCTGAAATTTAACAAGTCCAAATGCTGGATTCTGCACCTAGAATGGAGTAATGCTGGGCTCAAGTATAAATTGGGAGAGGAGTGGCTGGAGAGCAGCCCTTTGGAAAGGGATCTGGTGGTGCTGGTCGATAGCAGGCTCCGTGTGAGTCAGCAGTGTGCCCTGGCAGCCCAGAGGGCAAACAGCATCCCGGGGTGCATCAAACACAGGATCACCAGCCGGTCAAAAGAGGTGATTATCCCGCTGGATTCAGCATTGGTGGGGGCCTCACCTTGAGTGCTCTCTGCAGGTCTGGGGCCCACAAATTAAGAAGGATGTGAAGGTCCTTGAATGCATCCAGAGGAGAGCAACGAAGCTGGTGAGAGGGCTGGAAGGAAAGTCCTGTGAGGAGCAGCTAAGGATTTGGGGCTTGTCTAGTTTGGAGAAGAGGAGGCTGAGGAGAGACCACATTGCTCTCCGCAGCTTCCTGAGGGGGAAAAATGGAGAGGGAGGTGCTGGTCTCTTCTCGCTGGTATCCAGTGATAGGACATGTGGGAACGGTTCAGAGCTGCGTCAGGGGAGGTTCAGACTGGATATTAGGAAGCGTTTCTTTACTGAGAGGGTGGTCAAACACTGGAACAGGCTTCCTAGAGGGGTGGTCAATGCCCCAAGCCTGTCAGTGTTTAAGAAGCATTTGGACAGTGCCCTTAATAACACGCTTTAGCTTTTGGTCAGCCCTGAACCGGTCAGGCAGTTGGACTAGATTATTGTTGTAGGTCCCTTGCGACTGAAAGAGTCTAGTCTATTCTGTTCTAACACTACCATGAATAAATGCATATTCAATTTTTATGTAATTTCTTCTATGAATTGTAATTTTTAACAATCATTTCTCTCTTGCAATTAATTTTATTTAAAATCTATGCTAACCACCTACTTAAAAACTTTTCACAGAAAAATGAAGTAAATATGAATGCTGTAAAATATATTTTATCAAATATTTAAAATTCACCTTTATAAGAGTGATAATCTGTTAATAAGTGTGAGGAAAGAACAACATGGATAAAAAGTCCCTAAGAAAGATGTAATTTTTATTTAGAAACTGTAGGCATAAAGGCCAAGTTAATTCTAGTAAATGCTAGATTCATTTAGTATCTTCTTCTGAAAGTTTTAGAACTAAATTTATGTATTTTTCTGTCCAGGTCAAATTGCATTTTCATGTTGACTGATATCTCCTTAATCGTATTAAATACTTCATTTGAACATTCTCAGAAATACATATATTAAAAAGTAGCATATATATCTTAAAGCTTCCATTTTGAAATAGCATCTTTTCCACCGCCTGTCTTAATTTTTATTTCTAAAAATAAACAAATGCTCCAAACGAAGGGCAAACTGAGTTCAATATAATTTCTTTTTGTTTGGCCAATGAGACTGATTACCAATTACTGGTATAATTCTTATTCAAATTTCATAATTCTTTGTTCTCAAAACCTCCTGAGGTTTTATTAGTTATTAAAAGAATGGCCAAGTTTTTCAGAATGACTGTACTCATATGCACTGGATTTTAACTCCACAACATTTCTGAAGCAGTCAGAGAGAACAGACAGGTTACCAGACAAACAATGTATTTGCCTGAACAGTGAAAAGTTATCTGGAAGTTCAACAGGAAAGCTGGTTTTTTTCTGACTCTTAGGTGTTTAATGCATTTGTCAAGAGCTTGCAAGAAGTAAGCATTTCAAATAAAGGCCACAACTTGGGTTATCTTGATGGCTTAGGAATATGATCACATTTGAAAGACAGACCAGATGATCAGTCGCTATGTGCATATTATTATTTAATGAAAATTCAGCATGTGTTAGAGATTTTGTTTGAAGAGAGAAACGTTCTGAACCAAAATATAAAGGTCAGCTATTAAGCAAGTACCCATATGCCTACCAGTAGTCTCCTACCTAAAAACAACCAATCCCGGAACTAAAGGTCTCACTGATTTGCATCCAGTAACACTGTGTCCATGACTAAAGCAGTTTTTCAAGGGCTTTCAGCTTACCTTCACATAAGGCTATGCATTTTAAGTTACGGCTTTGCAAAAATTGTGACTGTTGTCCCTTCTTCTGTGACTGAGATGTAAAAACATGAGAAAACTTAATTAGTGCAGTAAGACAAACAGTGAAAAACTAACAATGGAGAGGGCTGCTATTTTCAATAGTTTATTAATTAACAAAGATAGAGGTAGTCTTTCTAAAACATTTCTATTGTATTTCTACATGTAACAGAATTTCTAAAAATATTTCTATTATTTGTTTGGATCATTGTAGGAGGGATTTGAACTCCTTTACCCAGAAAAAAAGTTCCTAATTATTACAGAATGAATAGTATTATTAGAAATATCAGAATGTTACTGATAAACAAATTGATAGCAGGAAAAAAAAAGGTGAATTTGATCACCAATTCTTTGGCCACTACCCTGATATTTTACTGGCCTTCCCATTTCTGAGGGCTTCTGCTGTTACATACAAACCTCTCTCTAAAGCCAGATTATTCTTTAGTTTCTATGTGTTAACTATGGAGACAGATGTAAGATTTCATTCTCAAAATTTAGCCCTACACATAAATGCTATGAGTTTGCTTTAGATAAAGCAAAATTGTAATGGTTTAATATGTAAAAACCATGAAAAACTGACTTGCTGTAAGTGAAATGCTACTCATTTTCCAGCAATAACCACTCTCAATTCCATTTGCATCCTTCTTCTGCAAGTCTAGAAATCAGAAGACAAGGGCTTGCTAAGGGTCATAATGCAATCTGTATTTCATTTTCATTCTCTTCCTAAATTCTTCTGCTTGGAAAAGAAGGGCACAAGACCTGCAGTATACTCCATAAATTGTTACTAAAAGCAGTTGGGCTGTATTTGATGTTTGCCATCTCTGAAGTTGTTGCTTTCGTTCAGGAAAATAAAACTGTTAGATTTTACAAAGGGAATATTACCTCCTTTTCAGATATCAGATTCCCAAGCATAAACCCATAAATCTTCCAGAGATGGCTGATGTACTGTACCTGTGATGTATTACTGCCCTTACTGCCTGAAGCTGGTTCATCTTTAGCTGACACCTTCTGCTGCTTCTTGTTCATCCCTAGGAATATTAATATCATGTAAGATACCCTGGCATATAAATACCATAATAAGCAAAGTCAAGTATGGAGCATGAAACAGGCAGCACAGTGGGAATCACAGTCCTGTGCCTGGCACCCAAAAGACTACTTAACTTCGTCATAGAATACCTCAATTTAATCCTGGAAATTACAAGTATATTTGCACGTATTGCAAAGACCTTAGGAAAGTCAAGTTAGTATTAAGTGTAAAAGCAGATAAACATGAGCTTTAATGCCACTGAATTCAGCTCAGGAATGCTATTAGGTGACTGCTTAACAGAGCTGCATGTCAGCATGTTTTGGGTCTAACTGACCCTACTCAGGCTGAAGTAACACAGTCTGATTTACTGTGGGTGGGATAGTAAAATGACAAGAGAAAGAACTTTAGATATTAGTATTTAACACTTTATTTAGACTTATTCAAAGTCCGTTTAATTTTTAGGAGTAGTTAATTTATTTGAAGTCTTAAAGTCTACCTTGGTTTAATTAATTTATGTACAGGTAAAAGTATTAAATTATTCATCAGCCACATTGGATCCAATTTCTATCTCCAAAATCTAAACACCTACATTTGTGTCTTAGGTATCTTTTATACTCCTCATGCTGGTTTACATAAAATTCATGTACTGTATGCTACTACAGGCTTCCTTGCCTTTCCAGTATCCCATCTTTCTTGGCAGTTTGCAAACACAGATTGAATTATGGGGAAGTTTAACTCTTTGAAGGAACAGGGAGTACAGGACTCCTCTGTGCTTTTTATTGGCATCAAGTATTACATACGTCAAAGGAACACAGGCCTCCTTTCTGGAGGAGACTGGATGGAAGGGACCAAGAAAGGTAGAAAGATGAGAAGAAAACACATTAAAGCTGACAAAGCAGTGTTGGCCAAAAAGGGCATTTTGTTAGATAATGATACTGCAACCTGCACTTTTAGTGAGTCCTAAAAAGCTTCCATACTTATATAATCTCTGAAAAGCTAGAAGTGCATTTAGAGATTATTGATATTGAAATTCAATAAATAGTAGTGTATCTTGTTCTTATTATACTTCCATTTATGATTTAATTCTTATATGGAAAACTCTGCATGACTCACTTTTAGATTTACTAGTGGGACACATTATGTTCCCTCCCCTTCTCATACTAAAATAAACACACTGTCCTGCACCTCCTGTGTATTCCTGACATGGCAATACTTGGGAATACGCTTAAATATACACAGTTGAACATGTCTATTGATGAGTACTTGTTTTGCCAGATCAGGTCGTAAAAGCCCATGAATCCATAGATAATGTTAGATGGACTTAGGCAGATACTGACAAAACTCACAAATTCAAGCACAGTTTCAAGATACTCAGCACCTTGGAAAATGAGGACAGGTATTTAGTAAGGGAATTTAGATTTTCTCTTTTTTGAATAAATTAAATCTTGGTCAACAAAGATAAAATTTAATACAGTGTTTTAAACCGTGAAGCTGTAAGAAAAGCAGAGGACTAAGATACCCCCCTATAAGTCTCCAACTTTAGAGTGATTTATAAATATCACCTGAGTAACCAAATGATATGCTTGACAATGGGCTAAGGTAGATTCCACTTCCAAACATTGCACCATGGAGCTGAAAAAGAGTGGAGTGATTGTTTAACATTAATTTGGTTACCTGGACAAAACAATAATGACAGGCACAGGTTGTCATGTAGATAAGCATCTGCACCACTGCGCTGATTTAATGCCTGGTAATAAACAGTGTTCAAGAAAGTCTTTAAAGAAATCATGCTGTGAATAGACAGCTAAAATACTGTATGTTCTGGAAACCATGTCTAAATGTCCAAACATAATTTTACATCAGATTTTTATATAAAATTGCATTTTCTGTTTTTAAATCTAACATTACCATGGAGGATGCCTACAGAGGGTGCTTCTGTACATGGCCAAATACACCTCAGCCTTAACAAGGCTGAACAAGCTCAGCATGTGTTCCATGTCATGAAGCTTGGGCTGAGCAACAAAAGTGAGCACTGTTTATTAGCGCTGCAGTCATTTTCTTGTCTGGAAAGGGGGAAGTATGGGTTTCACTACTCCTCCAGGGACTGACTGCTTTATGTGGAAAAGCTTTTAAAGAAAACACACCAAGCAGCTGTTGGAGCACAAATGAGAACCCAGAGTATCTCCTACCTAGGTAGCTGCTATGACCACTGGGTTTAAGACTTATGCTCACCCTTATTTCTTTCGTCTGACCCGATGTTATTTACATTGTCTCTGCGATGTGCCAGAGCTCTCACAGGAATGTGCAAACCTGCTTTCACTCCTGGAGATGCTACAGTGTTGTAAAGAATCCTTGGTTAGTAGATATTTTTCCTGGCTGGTTGGTACTGGGGTAAATAGGATGAACTGGGCTCAGGATATGCCTTAGGTTTGTGAGCGATCTAAAAATGATGACTGATGTAAAACAGGGCTTTACTGCTTCCTCCAATTCCCAGTATCTCAACCCTCAACAAAAAAATAAGCATAAACAAAGTTTACTTTGCTGAATTTTGGTGTGTAAATCCTGCTTTCTTGGGGAATTATCTTCCAAAGATATTAATAAAAACACCCAAAACACTAAGAGGAATAGCAGCGATTTCCTTTCCCTTTTTTTCAGTCTTCTGTATCTCGATCCTTAGTCAGTGCCCTGGGATCCTCCTCCAAGTTATCATGGACTCAGCTGTGGAGAAGAGCTGTCAAAACCCTGATGCTAAAATACTCTGAATTACAGCTTCCCAGTCCCTCTGATACTGCCTATTTTGCTCTGCAATAGTTGTCTCCTGATGATTTAGTCTGAGGAAACAAACTGAAGTTTGCAATAGCTCCCTCCTGGCCAGTACACTCATATTTCCATTCCCAAGGAAACCAGAAGAGAAGAGCAGATGCTGTAAACCCAGTTCCTGTAAATCTAGTATGCTCTTGGATCCTATAACAT
>VYZV01046022.1:34182-56696 GCA_013401275.1 Pandion haliaetus | reverse complement strand
CGAGCTAAGCCTCCTGGAGGTGCTGCTCTGCAATGTAAAATTGAAACACTGATTCCAGCAATGGGATTTTCTAGCTATTTTAGCAGATGCATTATTTATTTTAATTGCATCAGAAAAGTACGTTTTCCAGGAAACAAGAGGGTGTTTGAAATCATTCCTTTCTTCCACCTATATGACTACCAGAAGCACACCTCCTGAAAACTTGCCTAAGATAGTATGTAATCAAGCATGCACAGTTTAGTTAAAGCTATTTAGTCTACTATTTACCTGCAGCCTTGTATTGGAAGCAACAACTAAGCCGTTCCTTAGGATGGAATGCCAATTTTCAATGTGTGAACCACTGAAAAAATGAAAAAGAAGGCCTTAATTCCACAGTGTAAAATGCAAAGTGAAATCATTAACCCTTTAAAACAATAAATTCCCAGCTGTAAACCTCAAATGGCAAGAACAAAAAAAATAGGATGGCATTTTGACAACCTTTGATTAATACGAATACATGTACTTACTGAAATGCAAAGGTACTTCCGTAAAGATTTTTAGCAGCTCGGAAATTGGATTCTTTGGCTGGTGGACTGCTGAGAAGTAGGAACTGGTGGGGAGTGTGCATAAACTTTAGTTGCTGTAAAATATAACAGTGCATAAGTGAAAAGAAGTTGATTAACACAAAAGCATTGTATTTCCATAATGGTAGTTCTTAAGATACCATGCTGTTTTGCACAATACATGACTGCATCTAAATAATGACATGAACTAAGTTGAAATTGGTCTCATTACCATAGTTCTTACCTGAAATCAAACAGTAAAAATGTCTTCCAGTTTATGAAATATACAGAAGTTTCTGAAGCAGATTTCAGCCTAATAAGGTTCTAGTAATTAAATTGAACAATTTCATCATGGTATTCTGATCAGAGCTGGTTTTGAATTAAGGTTTGGATTTGAAAGGTTACAGATTATTATGCCCTTAATCAGAGGCACACATACTCAGAAATGAATCTCACTACCACCCCTCTAAAACTGAAGACCTATACTCTTTTTAAGGTGTACTCATATGCTGATCTCCTGGTACATCATGTTTGTGTGCACTGCTCTTCGTACAATTCTCTATCTAATATTCTATATGGTAACAAAACAAATAGTGAAGTTATTCTCATCCAATCTCAGATGACTACAAGGTAGACAATTGTATTTAAGCTACTCACCTCAAACAGGCTTTTTACGAGCATTATTCCTTTGACCTATTTTAGATATTCACAGCATGATTCTATGAGTCATGACCTGAAACTGCCTATTTCTCTCCCTTGTCTATTAATGGAGTCCATGTGATTAGTTTGAATGTAGACATCTATGTCTGGCTAGGAGACTCCCACCTAAAATGTTAATACAAGCCATGAGAAATGAGAAAATAATAAAGAACCCACAGACACTTACCCTGTTCACTGGTAGCTTCACAATATGTGATCTGTTACTAGAAATAACCCTAAAACAAGAAACAGATGTGTTAGATATGGTAATCAAACAGAACTTTTCTTAAAATGTTATGCATGGGCACCACAAAGGTCCCAGCTGCAGGTCTTTGAACCTGTCAGCTGGAAGTAGACCAAATCTTGACTAGAAAATTAGATCAGAGGCTGTACATCTAAGCTGGAGTCTTTCCAGTGTTTTCAGAGGACCCAGATGAGGTCCAGAAACAGTGCAGAAACACCTAAAGTTGCAAATGTCAACCCCGACATTAATTCTTAGGGTGAGCTTATACCAAATTGCACTGGTGAAGTGATTATTCATCAAACTTGGTACTTCAATAATTATCATCTCATGTGAGTCAAGTTTATACCATTGTAGAAGAGGGTGTGCAAGCGGGTCTTGTTTATCCATCTGCTTCTTTATTTCCAAGTAAGGTGCCTAGAAAAGAGTAATTATGTTCTTTATTTCTAGTTAAATCATAAGGTTAAATTTTATATGTTACATTGCCCATGATTTCACCTACTAAAATGAATACATGGGACTCCGTATTAGGCTTAAATCACAGTTTTACTGATATTTAGCGTTGTACAGTTATAAATGTGTTTTGACAACAAGAAGAATTAATATAGCAATGATTTTCCCTGGAGAAAAATAATAAGCATGTAATTAGCATCAAAATGAGTACATTATAGCAAACATTGGTGATATCAGGGAGAACAGCAGAAGACATCTATATATGTTCAGCTCTTGGATTAAGAAATTGGACTGGAACTCCACAAAATTAAGTATCTCAAAATACACCAACATAATCCACTCCATTCTTTTTAACTGTTTCATGGTATAAACTGGTAAAGCAAAATACTGTATCAGCTTGTAATTCCTTTGAAAACCTTTCTTGATTTCAATCACAGTGCAAAGCATCCCTTTAAAGCTCTTCAGTCCAAAAGTTTCTTTAGCATTTAAAAAAGCAAAATGGTGGTTATTCTTTTTAAAATACATTATATTAGGTAACAGAAATACATGAATTTTGAAATTTTTACAAGATGTTACATTAAGTAACAAAAATATGTGAATTTTAATTTCTTTTACTCCTTCTGCACACCTCATTTTTCATTCCAGAATCCCAAAGTGCTTTACAAATACATAGAGAGTGAGATCTATGAACTGTTGTGAGGTTAATATTTATATAGCAGTTGGAGAAGCAAGGTACATAGGAGAGATTTCAATACTCAGTTATAATCAGCTGGGCTGTTTGGGAAAGGAAATGTAACAATAAACGTAAGTACAGCTACTAGATTCTGTCCTGCTGTGAATATTGAGAAATCATATGGTAGTAATCCTGAGAGACCAACCTTCCTACTCCCCAACCATACTTAGCTGATCAAGTGTTTCGCTATAATAGGAATAAAGCCATCATTCAGAACAGTGTCACAAAATCAATTTATTCTGCTTTGGAAATAAAAGACCCAGTTTTGCATTGGTATTTCCAGAAATGCAGCAATTGGTGATTATCTCATTACAATGTCCCATTCTGCTGTTATTACCTCTTATATAAACTTCAAAAGATCTGAGTTCTACTTCATCACTTCTATTTGACTGACATTATGGATACTCTGGGTTTGTTATTTTTAACACAGATGTTAATATAATTACAGGTCTATGGGAAAAAGATGATACTGTTGACTTCCCCACCCATCATAGGCAAGCAATGCAACATCTTCCTAGTTTTAGAAATAGCAATTAAGTTAGGTAAAGATTTTTTACCTCACCTGTGTCATCTCTCTAATAGAAGTGATACTGTCCAATGCTTTCATTACTCGGTCATAATTCTTCTTCTGATGTAGCATAAAATAAGCAAAAAGAATATTAGTCTTTAGCTCTACAAAAACCTGAATTCTTTGAGTGTGTATAAAACCAAAGCTAGGATGAATGTTCAGCAAACCAATCCTTTCAAACATTTCTAACCAAGAGCTTCCTTCTACCTCACACATAGNGCCCCAATATTATCGTGACATTTTTTCTTTGAATTTCACTGGAATCTCCAAGACACTAAAAAAATTAGCTCACTTTTAAACCAGTATTTGTAACTAAACACAGGTTCTGACAGCTATTTGGACAACATGCTATTAAGTTAAATAATGCAGCGACCAAATATATTTTAAATACAATGCTAAATAAACAAATGTGTTTACTTTGCTAACAGCTCTGTAAAACATCAGAGGTCCTTCAGTTGTCCCTCTGCCTCATCCTCATTCTTGCATACCTTCTGCTTGGGAACTGCTACCAGACGGCTCCACCTTTTCTGAGCAGTTGAGATTAACTCATGCTTCACCAGCTCCACCTGTCATGCCATCTCCAGGAGCTCCACTGTTCCCCATCTTTGGGTCTTGCCAACTTTTTCCCATGGCCTTTCACCTTGTCCACATTGGCAAGAAGGTGGGAAGAGGTGGTGCAGGCCCTGCCAGCCGAGGGGCTCTCTCCACTCCTCTTCTGGTGTGACCCTCTTTCATATTCCCTTGTCTGCTTCAAACTCCCTCCCACCTTGCCCAGCCACCACACTAGCCCTCTCCTCATCAGCCCCCTTCCTTCTTCCAAGTACCTCCTGGCAAGTCTTTCTTCCCACATGCTACAGAACATGCTTGCCCCTTCCTGAGGAAGAACCTCTGCTAACTGGTCTTTGTTTAGAAAAAGTGAAATGCATCCCAATGCAGGACATCCAAAGTTCTCATTTATGCCCTTGGGGATGGCTCAAGTTAGATGTAATAGTTCACAGCTTCTCGAGGGCTTCCCTGAGAGGCAGTATTTACAGCCCGAGGAGCAAGTAGTGCAAACACAATTCTTTACTTCAGAATTGATGCTTGTACAAAACTCGAGTATTATGTCAACATTTGATAAAATTACATTTAAGGACACAATTGTTTGCAAAGAGAAAATGAGATGACAGCAATAACCACTTTAAGAATAAAAAGATGCACTGGAAATCCTCTGATTTACATGGTCTACACTTCCCAAAGGCCATCTTTCTCTCTGTGTCCAGTGTGTAGACCAAGAGAAAGACACTAAGAACATAAAATTTTGCATGTAGAATTTGTACCCTAAAAGAATTTCTTAGCTTCAACGTAACTTTGAACGCAACTTACAGTTTATAGTCAAATAACTTCTCAGAGACAGTTAAAAAAGCTACAAAGTTCTGAAAATAGTCACATGCCTGTGCTATCTTCTGGAGCTGTATCTCTTACAGTAAACAAGACTCCTCCAGAACAAGGCTTTGCTTTGAAATCTCATGCATGATTAAAACCAAGCTGTGACATAATGAAAGATAACTACTTACCCTGGGGTTAAAGGCCAGCATCTGAGGATCATTAGGATCAACTACAGAAGGATATGGCTCAAAAATGACAACTTTCCTAGGTGACTCTAATGCAGACCGACACATGGATACTAACAGATCAACCACCTAGGGATAAAGAAAAGTATTTATCCAATACATGTATTTTCACATTTTATCTTCCAGTCAGCTTTTTCTACACATTATAGCAATACCATATTTTGTTGTTACCTACATTACCCAAACCATGTTATCCACAGGACATAGTTTAGGACTGAAATTTTTCCACTGACCTCAACACACTTTGCATTCAGCCCTGGTATGTCATTCCAGGTGCAAAGTAGGACCAGTATCTGGTCCTAAATATACTAACATGCCAAATACATTGTTTGCAGTCCTGCTTTCTCTTGTGCATATGTGCTAATTCCTGGATTAAATTAATTCTCTAGGGAAATGAGGTCGTGCTGGATCTGTGTATCTCTGTATAGTAGATGCAAGTGAAAATTGTTGCTTGAGAACGAGGAATGGTTTGTGAATCTGTATCACTGCCTGGTCTTCTCCTGAAGACTGTAATCATAGAAACACTTGTAAACATTGCTTTTGCTAAAGCCAGAACAGTGCAGTGATTTAACAGTCATTTGCATGGCTCGCACTAGGAGATTCTCTTCCTTCCATCCTGTTGTACAAAATTACAACATGGCTTTGAATATCTATGATTTCCAAGATTTCGCTAAGATCACACATGTAATGTGTACAGGGGCATGTAATCACATATGTTCACATAAGCACATTTACAAGTTAGCAACTGATTTCTGTAGAATTGTTTCAAAATTTGTAGTTCAGAGGTTAAAAATAGAACACAGCAATCACAAACCAGAAAGAATGCAGCTTTCTGGCAGCTGTGAAACTTAAATCTAGCTCATAATGAAATCCAAAGTTGCTACAGAAAAATATAGCTGCAAATTAGCTCATTTCTCCCTGTTTTTTCTGTGCATCCCAAAAACATTCCTGTGTGAAAACAGGCTTTTCCATGAAAGAAAGGAAAAGCCAAGATGAGTCATAGTTGGTAGGTATCCCTGGTTCCTCCTACAACTCCATACTGATCAGATCTCATCTCGCAGCTCAAGCTGTTCTTGAAGTTTTTATGTATCTGCCATTGTATATGATCATTTGGAGAAAAAAAAATTGTTGTCCTTTAGAGAAGCAGAATGAAAATAAGAATCATGATGAAAGGGAAAAGGAACTGCGCTTCACTGAGTCATACTGTTGCCATTCTCCTCCTCTGCTCCTTTAGCATGAATGGACAATTTTCTCCATCAGTTTAAAAATACTCTGTTAGTTCCAGTTACTAAATGTCCTACATATATTGAAAAATGAAGTTACTTAAATAACGATCCCTTCCTCCATGGTGGTCTGATTACTTTCCACTTTATAATACCTGTAAGTGTGATGAATGTTTTAAAATAGGGCATCTGCATTAGCATTTGCAAAGGAGACCAGGAGTCTGCACACACAGCCAGGTCAGGCAACAGACCTGCAGCTGTGTAAATGTATTACCATGAAAATGAGCCTGAGTTCATACACTCTGCTTCTCAGAAGCACTTCTTATCCTCCAGTCGCAAAACACTAGTAGGGAAGAGTTCTTTGAGTCCCCAGATCTCTTAATACAGTGACTCGAAGTTGTCTTGCTTTATGATTTGCATGATGGGACTTTGTCTTAAAATTAGTACAGTTCTTCTTAGAGCACCATCCCAAAGCCCTCCTTTAAACCAGCTATTGACTCCTATATTGTTTCTCACCATGATACCTGCATATTGCTCTGCCATGGGGGAAAATGTGCATAGATTAGACTTAGTTAAACCCCCAATTTCCCCTGAGATCATCATTTTTTGCTGCTGGAACGCTGAGCAACTTAAGCTGGAAGGTAAGTCTAATACAAACTTTATAATACAAACTTGTGTACATGTTCCTTGGTAATAGGAAGTGCTGTGGATCTAGTAATGTCGTTATAGCTGGGCCTGAACTCCTCCTCCTTAACAGCAGGTACTGAAGTACTTAAGTAAGGATTAAAATATTTTCAAGAAGGACAAGACGACGCTTGCTGATGACAATTCCCTCTTTTAACATCCGTCTCTCAGACAGTGCTTGTCTCTCCAGAGACTCTCTACAGTGAGTCTGAACTATCAACAAATCAGGCATTTAATTTTCAGGCATTTTGACTACGTGACTAAAATAAGGCAAGATGAGTTTGGGCTTGAAAGTTTTTTAAAGTACAATCAGTTATTATTAAGGAGGAGCCATCAGAGTACTGGGTAAAGTAAGGGTGTATGCCTTACGAAACTAGCTGAAAGCACAGCAGAAAAACACCAGGATGTGATTTCTAATAATGGGAACCTATATTTAGGCTCCTTCACAACACAAAATCATTTGGAGGAAGATTCATCTGACAAAATGCAGAGATTCAGAATGCGAACACCTACCTCTTACTAGTCAGCGTCAGCTCTCTTTATTATCAATGGAGAAAATAACCACTGTGCCAACAGTCTATGCTGTGATTCACACTATCCTAAACTAATGTCAAAAACAGCTCCAACGAATCAAATCCTAGAACTGCTGAATTCTTTCTGCAAACAGGAATGGGAGCTCAAACAGATCAGGTGTAGTGAGCTGGGTGCAATGCTATCACTAGAGTGAAACTTAGCAAAATTTAGTTACCTAGGTCCAATGGGACAATTGACAAAACCTCTTATCTAACTCTCTTAAGCACCGTTAAGGTTGTAATCACTTCTGTACTCTACAGCAAAGCCCTCCAGATGTAGAGGTATTCTAGAGATGTAAAGCAAGCTCCACAGATACCTGCAGGAGTGATACCTACATAAAACACAGAGTCAGAGCTAACCAGGACCACCTCTCATGTCAGCTGTATTTAAAAGAGAAGTGAGAGCTAGTTGTTTGTACCTAATGTACAACATACATGTAATGTAACATGTAAGTTTGTACCTAATTCTTCCCTAATTTTAGGAAAGCAAACTTCCAGCTATTCAAGGAGTTAGTCAATAGGACCCCCTGGGACACTGCCCTCAGGGACAAGGGAGCAGAACAGAGCTGGCAGATCTTTATGGATGCTTTCCATAGAGCACAAGAGCTCTCGATTCCCAGGTGTAAGAAATCAGGAAAGGAAGGCAGGAGACCATCATGGTTGAGTCGAGCCCTGCTGGTCAAACTAAAGGGCAAAAAGGAAATGCACAGGCAGTGAAAGCAGGCACAGCTGTTCTGGGAAGAGCATAGGGATGCTGCGCGTTTGTGTCAGGATAGGGTCGGCAAGGCACAGATGGATCTGAACTTGGCAAGGGATGCAAAGAACAAGGGCTTGTATAGGTATGTCAGCCAGAAAAGGAAGGCCAAAGAAAGCATGCCCCCTCAAAGAACAAGACTAGCAAACTGGTAACAACGGACAAGGAGAAGGCTGAGGTACTCAACAACTTTTTTACCTCAGTCTTCACTGGCAGCTCTCTTTCCACACCTCTCGAGTGGATGGTGCACAAGATGGGGAATGGGGGACCAAAGTCCATCCCACTGTAAGAGAAGATCAGGTTCAAGACCACCTGAGGAAACTGAACATACATAAGTCTATGGGACCTGAAGTAATGCATCCGAGAGTCCTGAGGGAATCGGCTGACGTAGTTGCCAAGCCACTCTCCATCACATTTGAAAAGTCATGGCAGTCAGGTGAAGTCCCTGGTGATCGGAAAAAAGGAAACACTGCGCCTATTTTTACAAAGTGTAGAAAGGAGGACCCTGGTAACTACCAACCTGTCAGCCTCACCTCTGTGCCTGGGAAGATCATAGAACAGGTCCTCTGAGAAGCTATGCTAAGGCACATGGAAGACAGGGAGGTGACTGGAGACAGCGAGCATGGCTTAACCAAGGCCAAGTCCCACCTGATCAACCTAGTGGCCTACTATGATAAGAGTGACTACATCAGCGGACAGGGAAAGAGCTATGGATGTCATCTATCTGGACTTCTGTAAGGCCTTTGACGCGGTCCCCAAGAACATCCTTCTCTCTGAATTGGAGAGATATGGATTTGGTAGGTGGACTGTTCAGTGGATGAGGAACTGGCTGGATGGTCACATCCAGAGGGTAGTGGTCAATGCCTCAATGTACAGATGGAAATCGGTGATGAGTAGTGTCCCTCAGGGGTCTGTACTGGGACCGGTACTGTTTAGTACTAATCTTCAACAATGCCACAGACAGTGGGATCGAGTGCACCCTCGGCAAGTCTGCAGATGAGACCAAGCCGAGTGGTACAGCTGACACGCTGAGGGACAGGATGCCATCCAGAGGGACCTGGACAAACTCAAGAAGTGGGCCCATGTGAAGCTCATGAGGTTCAACAAGGCCAAGTGCAAGGTGCTGCACCTGGGTTGGGGCAACCCCTGGTATCAATACAGGCTGGGGGATGAAGGGATTGAGAGCAGCCCTGCGGAGAAGAACCTGGGGGCACTGGTGGGTGAAAAGCTGGACATGAGCCAGCAATGTGTGCTTGCAGCCCAGAAACTGTATGCTGGGTGGCATCAGAAGCAGCGTGACCAGCCGATCGAGGGAGGTGATTCTGCCCCTCTACTCTGCTCTGGCGAGACTCCACCTGGAGTACTATATGCAGCTCTGGAGTCCTCAGCACAGGAAAGACATGGACCTGTTGGAGTGGATCCAGAGGAGAGGCACAAAAATGATCAGAGGGATGGAACACCTCGCCTATGAGGAAAAGTTGAGAGAGTAGGGGTTGTTCAGCCTGGAGAAGAGAAGGCTCCGAGGAGGCCTCGTTGAAGCCCTTCAGTGGCTAAAGGGGGCTTAAAATAAAGATGAAGACAAACATTTTAGTAAGGTCTGTTGCTATAGGACAAGCGATAATGGTTTTAAACTAAAAAAGGACAGACTTAGACCAGATATAAGGAATTTTTTACAATGAGGGTTGTGAAACACAGGAACAGGTTGGCCAGAGAGGTGGTAGATGCCCCATCCCTGGAAACATTCAAGGTCAGGTTGGACGGGGCTTTGAGCAACCTGCTCTAGTTGAAGACGTCCCTGGTCATTGGAAGGGGGTTGGACTAGATGAGCTTTAAAGGTCCCTTCCAACCCAAACTATTCTACGATTCTAAATATACATGTAATGTATCATGTAAGTGCCTGAATTAAAAAAAAATAAAACTCAGGCTCCCCAGAAACACATAGCTGAGGTCTTCAGAGGACTTCAGGCTGAGGAAGAGTTGGGGCTTCATCAGCACACCTCTCTCCCTTTCTTACAAGCTTACACAGGTATCCCAATGTTTGGTATGCTAGATGTTGCAAATATAGCCTTCTAACGGTCTTCAGACATCAGAGGAAGAGCTGATGTTTAGATCCTGCAGTCATGTTTTCAAGAGAAGAAGCTGGTGTACGCTGCTGCAAGTTTCTTCCTTTGAGGATATGCCCATAGGCAGTATTCAGGCTCTCAGTTGAATAGTTTATTTCCAGTGGCTAGACTCACTAGTGTTAGTTAAGTGAACTGAACGTTTGCTCAACAAAACCATGTTGCTTACTATGTAAATGCACAATGAGTGACATATGTCTAGGAAATCAGAGAGCAAACGACTTTTCCGTAAGATGTGTAAACTTTTAACTTAAGATCTTAAAAGGTTCTTAAATACTAGATCTTTTAACTTTTGAATTTACTGTAATCTAAGGTTAAATGGTGATTTCAAAACATAGTTTAAAATACTTTGTTTTAAGGTACGTACAAAGTTACGGAAGAAAACAATATGTTTATAACTACATTAATAACTGAACTTAGGAAGCAAACATATTAAATTCCTGATCCTTGAGAATAGAGAAAAAAAACTATGTAGCAACATCAGCAAGGACCTTCCCACTGTTATTTAATGATCAAAACAACAGATGCTCAGTGGATAGCTGTATCCCAACAGCATGAACAGGAAGTAGCTTATTAATTGCATGAGAGTAGTAATGGCTCATTAGGCGAAAATAAATGGGAATTATCTCGAAATGACAATGGCTGCCTTTATTAACAACCCAGGTGACCTAACTGAATACAAAAGTACAAGAAAATGGACTTACTCTAATTACAAGGAAGCAAAACAATGGAAGCACCTCATTAGCACTGTTTCAAAACACCATGCAGAAAACAGTGTATTTACAGCTATAAGAGTGGACAAATAAATAATACTTACCAAACAGTACTCATATGGGGAGTACAAGTCAAAATAAATACCAGAAGAGACTGAGAAGACTGAGTATAGTATAGAAAATCAGACATGAAATAAGCATTACATAATTCTACCTGAGCCCCAGTTGCAATTTCATCAGCAGCTTCGTTCATCACTCCTAATGTTTGGAAAGCAAATACACAGAGCTCCCGTTCACAAACAGTGGGCTACACAGAGAAAGAAAGTTAATTATATTTTTGTTCTAGTTTGGGGTTCTTGATTTGATCATATAATACCTACAGGAAAACCCAAACACATTTAATACTTATTTTTTTCTTCAGATATTAACTGCAACATTAATTCCAAATTATGAATACACGCTAATTATTGAGGACGATACATTAGAGAAGCATTTTAATAATCTGAAGAACAAGTGTGAAAAACTCTAAAACTTGTAAGTACTCACAGAGGCTAAACTTAAATGAAATTCAACGAGATTACAAAACCAAAATTACAGGCATAGTACTCAAAGACCTTAACATTATCCTATCAGACTCTGAAAACCTCCTATATAATTAAAATTAATGGAGAACAAATCCAGAAATTAATGGGGGCACACGCCCTTCATAAATGCAGGTTTATTCTTCACAGCTTGCTATTCTGCTATTGAGAACACACATAAAAATCTGATCCAGTAGACAAATTTCTTGAAGAAGCTACTTTTAGTTTAATTTTGAACTAATTTAACAATTTATTTGTAAACTTTAAGAAAATGCATTATATTTTTATAGAATAAACACCGTATTTGGGAAGGCCACATTTTATTTTAATAAATAAAGGTGCTTCTACTATTTTTTCAGATATTAAAAAAAATAATTAAAAAAACTTGTTGTTGAACCAGTTTTTTGTCTATACTTTTGAAAAATTTAATTCACAATGCCAGCACAATGATGAAATAAAAAAATGTATTTAAACTGCATAGTGAGTGAGAATTGAGTGTTCTGCCTTCATAAAGCAAGCAAAGCAGAAACAAAACCCACAGCTTTAAGTAAAGAGAATAGGCATGACTTCATAGGCTTCCTAATTGGTTACAACCCTTACAGCAACTCCATGCTTATTTACTGAAAGACAATTAGCAGATCAATTTTTTAAAGCCTCAAGTAATGAATCACACAGTGAATTGTTCTAAGCATTCAAAATGAACAAACAGTTGAAAGAAATACAAGAAGGAAACACAAATGAAAACGTTCCTTAAAATTGACCCCAATAAACATAACTTTTTATTACAATATTGAAAACAATAAAAAATATTTTTGGATACTATTTCTTTGAATCTATATTGTTAAACAGTAGCTCACTGAAACTTAAAATTATCTTTGGTAGGCACTACTGAACTACCGAGTCTAGCTGCCATGATAATCACTAAAGTATTCGTAGCGGTATGCTTTGAAGTTCAAGCCAATGTCTCTAGGAAGCACTTGCAGAAATGAAAAAAAATGAATTCAGCACACAAAGAAAACATAAAATTTACCTGAATTCTGTTTCAGGCAACAAATTTGTCAGCAATAAGCATACTGCTGTATTTGTAGTCACTTGTTTCATAGCCCTTAAAATATGCATTTCCTGGGTTTCAAAGATTCGAGACTTCAATAAACATCTGAAATCTACTGCATTGACATATTCTCACATCAGTTGCTTTACAAGAGCTATCATCTTTCAAGTCTAATAGAGTGTCACCCATGTGATTTATTTTATCTGCTATGTTACATTGCATTAGGCAGCAGATGAAGCCTAACATGATCCAATTTGCTGTGCCATGGCACACTAGACAAAAAGTATTTATTATTGTCATTATTCTTAGTTTTTTCATATTTAGAAGGTGGTTAAATCATTTGCTTAGTTGGGGAAGCAGGGTGGCACTACCACCTCGCCTATCATAGTCAACAGTATACACAGACTGCCTTTTATTCCAGAGCAAGGCATTACTCCAGAATAGCAGAGCAATTTAAGTTTAGCCATGCTTGTCATGAAGAAAAATATTAAGAGAATACTTATTTTTGACATTTTGTGTTTACAACCTCAACAAAGTAACTTATCCTGAGACTTAAAGATAGCAAACAGAACACAAGATTTGTCATCTTTGCCCTTCCCCCCTATCCTCCGTGTTATGATCGCTGAAATGTCTGAGCATCTGGAAGAGGCAAGTTAGGAAAATGTTCATTGTACTTATGTTTGACATTTTAAAGGCCTTTCTTCTCTTGGGTGGACACTGGACCTAAGAACTTAAGGCTGGAGAACTGTAGATATGAGAAGCAAGACAGGAAAATTTGAGCTCTGAAGAGGAACAGACATTACTGTTAGGGTCTATACAATTATTTTGATTTTATGCATTTGATGAACATTTATGCCCACTGAGTATTTTGGCTCTGCAGTCCAATGGGGAAAATAACTCAAACCCTGAAGCTGTATCGACACTCCAATATCCTGCCTTCATATATCCCATCCTGGATGCATTTTAACCCAAACTCCAGCCATTTCAAGAGCACTTTTGGATCCTGTTTCTGAAATTTGTCCCTATTTAACCAAATCAGATGCTCTTAACTTAAATTTCCAATGTGTGTTAGTAGAGGGTTCCAAAAGATGTTGGTATGGCTGTTTCACTGTCCTCCACTCCAGTCATTAGTTAGGTTCAACCATTTAAACTCCTTTCCCTCCAAAATTAAGATTGGCTTACAATTAAGAAGCAAACATTTGGAGGGCTTTTGTTTGTCACATGATGGCGACTTATCTATGCAGTGTCACAATTCCATGTTTTGGATTTGTCTACAATTGTGCATGCTAGAACCAATGAAAATGTATGAAAACTAAGTTAATAAATCAATTCTAGAAGACAGAGCTTAAAGAAAATCACAAGCTTTGTGGGAAAACTGGGATACAAGGTTGCTCTTACACTGCTGCTTATGTTTTCCATACTGCCACTGTGTTTCCCTATGGTGTCTACTTGTCTCTTCTATTGTAATAGGATGTGAGTCCTTGGGACAAGAAGACTTACTCTGACTTTGTATCATAAATACAGGAAATGTCCCTAGGCACAGTAAACAAACAAGAACACCACCACTAACACATTTATAAAAGCTATGTTGTTCCAATGTCATTTTTGGATACTCTTATTTTGGTTTAAGTGCAAGTACTATTCAGCAAACTGAACTTTCTAATAACTTTTGTGTACGTACATGAAAGTATAGACATGTTCTTACTGATTTGGATCCACATCCACAAAGGTACAGAATATCCAACTTTTATTAGATTACTAGTTTCCATTGTTTTCAAAGGGAAAATACATGACAAAATAGGGCTTATACACTTAAGCATATACTTCCAAATGTGAACCTAATCTTAGGTGCATGCAGAATTTTACAAATTACCACCATCACCTTGAAGGCATGCAGAGCTGACTAGCTGGGCAACTTTGTTCTCCACTACCTGAAGAGCTCAGCTGTAACTCCTCTTCAATAACAGCAGCTGCTAGTGGTCTCACGTATATTTTATTTTTCACTTGAAAGGAGAAAATTAACATAAAGCCACTGACTTCCACAAAACTATTAGCTAAGTGAAGATCATTGGTGCTGAAAGTTTATTTAGAAGGGTAATTATTCCAGTGGGGAAAAGCCAGAATAAAGTAAGAGCTGGGCAGTTAATCTGAGATTGCAAATGCTTGGAAGCAGAAAGTGTTTTTTGAGTTTTTGACATTTTTCAGACTTTTCCTCTAGCCACCCCCATTCTTTGCATACTCAGTAGCACCCACTCAACTGCTGCTGTGATGAAAAAGGGCTCAGTGTTTCTGCACGTTACAATGCAAGTGTCACTTCTTACAGCAGTGACTGTCAATGGCAGACAGGCAAACCACTTAGGTACTGTAACATATTCTGGTTCCCGGACTCATACACTACTTAAAATATTTTCTGGACATTGTTTCAGTTTGAAAAAGCTGTACCTTTAATAGTCGATAATGATCTATCTTGCTACTTTCTGTGGCTGTGCTCAGGAGAGGAATGTGCCACCCTTTCCTGTAACCTGTATTCCTGAGGGATGTCACACAGACACTAATGAGGCTGCAACATGACTGACACACCTAAAAATTGTTGATCTAAAAGGAGAAGCTCAGGGAAGGCTCATAGCCTGACTTATTGCAAATGTAACAAATGGTAAAGGTGAAAACATTAGTGAACATCTCACTTCTCCTAATGAAAGCAATAGGCATGGAGATGAAACGTAACTTCAAATCTCTATTCTGTTTCCTACTTTCAACAATGGTAATTGCTAGTTTTTCCAGAGGAGAAACTTCCGGTTCTGTGATCTGGTGGTGCTGGTCGATAGCAGGCTCCGTGTGAGTCAGCAGTGTGCCCTGGCAGCCCAGAGGGCAAACAGCATCCCGGGGTGCATCAAACACAGGATCACCAGCCGGTCAAAAGAGGTGATTATCCCGCTGGATTCAGCATTGGTGGGGGCCTCACCTTGAGTGCTCTCTGCAGGTCTGGGGCCCACAAATTAAGAAGGATGTGAAGGTCCTTGAATGCATCCAGAGGAGAGCAACAAAGCTGGTGAGAGGGCTGGAAGGAAAGTCCTGTGAGGAGCAGCTAAGGATTTGGGGCTTGTCTAGTTTGGAGAAGAGGAGGCTGAGGAGAGACCACATTGCTCTCCGCAGCTTCCTGAGGGGGAAAAATGGAGAGGGAGGTGCTGGTCTCTTCTCGCTGGTATCCAGTGATAGGACATGTGGGAACGGTTCAGAGCTGCGTCAGGGGAGGTTCAGACTGGATATTAGGAAGCGTTTCTTTACTGAGAGGGTGGTCAAACACTGGAACAGGCTTCCTAGAGGGGTGGTCAATGCCCCAAGCCTGTCAGTGTTTAAGAAGCATTTGGACAGTGCCCTTAATAACACGCTTTAGCTTTTGGTCAGCCCTGAACTGGTCAGGCAGTTGGACTAGATTATTGTTGTAGGTCCCTTGCGACTGAAAGTCTGTTCTGTCTATTCTATACTATAAGCTTTCTTAAATTCAAGCTAGTATAAGCTCTACATAGGTATACATACTGCTGAAGAGCAGAATAATTTATTTAATACCCATATATTAAACCTGTATAAACCTGTAAGATAAGCTGTCTTGACTAATCTCACAATATTCATGTGACAGGTGGAACATGCCTCTGAAAGACATGGGAGATACCACAGTGGTAAGCAGATACAACCTGTAGAAAGATGAGAGCAGACTGAGGCTGAGTAAGAAATGTCAGTTGTTCTGTTTGGTTTTGTTTTGGCCAATCCAGATTTTATTTTCTGCTTTTCATTTTTTCTGCATTCTTGGGCAGCTTATACTTTTTTTTTTTTTTTAATTTTTACTTCTCAGATATATAAATAGATGGCAAATAGACAAGCGTTATGGAGTGCTAGCTGGGCAAGGTACACTTTGGTTAAGTTCTTGGCGACAGAGAAAGCTACACTGCAGTCATTTTACTCTCTTAGTAAAAAATAAAGCAACTTAAATCCATTCTACTAAAGTAGTGTCTGTGACTGGCGAGGCTTTTTTCATAAAAATAGATAAAAACAGCCTATATTGTGGAGTAATGATAAGAAGGACCATGGAGTGATTCCACAAGAACCTTGCAATTCCACAAGCATCTTGGCTGAACTCCAGTCTGGCTAAACATATTTTTACACATACACTTTTCTCCATAGTTCAATGATGTTTATTCTACTCAAAAAACCTCCCAACTTTAAGCAGCGTACTGTTTCTGGAACATCAGTGCTACTGTGTTTCAGTGGTGGCTAAGAATCTTATATTCAAAGGACAGAGAAATCCAAGACCTCTTCAAGTCAACAGGAACTCACCAAGGCCAAGATTTCACCCATAATGAGTAAATCGTAACTGAGCACTTTGGGATGCAAAACATTCTAAAAATGTAAACTTACTAATATAAGAACAGATGTAAACTCACTAATATAAGAACAGATAAATCTGCATTACCAGACTGTACTTTTAGAGCTAAATACAAAGAACAGGTATTTCAAATATGGTTTTACAGCATTTTACCATTCATATTTTATGAGCAGAACTTTAAACAGCAGAGGTGTCTGTACCAAAGTGCAAATTTCAAAGAAACTAGCCTGATTGTTTAGTTTTGCTGAGTTTTTTACTATTTCCTGCTTTGTTCTGAAGAGGCCTCAGACTGAGGTTTCAACACAAGATGGCACTCTAAAGAGAAGTCTTGACTGAAAGAAAAATTATTGATACAGAGAGGGATTTTTATCACCTTATTGAATATATTCAAGATTTTTTTGTCCTGTATAATTGTCTCACAGGTCTTTAAAATCTATTCAGTGACACTGTTTTACCAATGGCTTTAGTATTTGAAAATGAGGAATTCAGGAAGGCATAGGCAGTAAGATAGACATTAGCCACACAAATTATACTATGTAAAAGCTGAGTATGATCGCAGAATTACAGAATGAGATTGGAAGACATCTCCAGTGGTCATGTGGTCCAATACCCATGCTCAAGCAGGCTCTCCTGGAAGCAGTTGCCCTGGACCATGCCCAGATGGCTTTTGAACATCTCCATGGATGTAGACTCCACAACCTTTCTGAGAAGCCCACTCCCATGCTCAGTCACCCTCAGAAAAGATGAAAAAGGTAGGAAATTGTTTCCTGGTGTTCCGATGGAACCTCTTGTGTTTCAGTTTGTGCCCATTGCCTCTTGTCCTGTCACTGGGCACCGCTGAAAAGAGCCTGTCTCCACCCTCTTTGCATCCTCCCTTCAGGTATTTATAGACATTAGTAAGATCCTGCTTGAGCCTTCTTTTTTGCAGGCTGAACAGTCCCAGCTCTCTCAGCCTTTCCTCCTATGGGAGATGCTCCAGTCCCTTAATCATCTTCGTGACCCTTCGCTGGACTCTCTCCAGTAGCTCCAACTCTCTCTTGTATGGGTGAGCCCAGAACCGGACACAGTACTTCAAGTGTGGCCTCACCAGTGCTGGGTAGATGGGAAGGATCACCTCCATCCACCTGCTGGCAATTCGATTGTTTAATGCAGCCCAGGACACCATTAACCTTCCTTACCGCAAGAGCACATTGCTGGCTCACATTCAACTTGGTGTCCACCAGGACCCCCAGATCCTTTTCTGCCAAGCTGCTTTCCAGCTGGGTGGCCACCAGCATATACTGGTGTCTGGGGTTGTTCCCCCCTAGATGCAGGACTTTGTACTTCTCTTTGTCAAACTGCATGAGACTTCTGGCAGCCCATTTTTCCACCCTGTCAAGGTCCCTCTGAACAGCACCCCATCACTCTGGAGTGTCTCTCACTCCTCCCAGTTTTGTATCACCTGCAAACTCGCTGAGGGTACACTCTTCTCCATCATCCAGATGATTAATGAAGATATTAAACAGGACTGGAACCAGTATTGACCCCTGGGGTACACCACTAATTACTGGCCTCCAACTAGACTTTGTGCCGCTGATCATCATCCTCTGGGCTTGGCCATTCAGGAAGTTTTCAATCTACCTCACTATCTCCTCATCCAGCCCATGCAACAGCTTGTCTGTGAGGATCTTATGAGAAACAAGGTGTCAAAGGCCTTACTGAAATCCAGGTAGACAATATCCACCACTTTCCCCTCATCTGCCAGACCAGTCACTTCATCATAGAAGTTTATCAAGTTGGTGAAGAATGACTTCCCATTGGTGAAGCCATGCTGACCACTCCTGATGATTTTCTTGTCCTTAATGTGCCTGGAAATGGTTTCCAGGCTTAGCTACTCCATCACCTTCCCAGGGATTGAGGTGAGGATGACCAGCCTGTAGTTATGTGGTTCCTCCCCTTCTTGCCCTTCTTGAGAGAGGAGTTACCTTTGCTTTCCTCCAGTCTTTGAATACGGTAATACATGATAATATATTTTTATTATACTTCTTTTAATCAGATCCTTAAATATAATAACCATTTTTGTTAATGACTCATGATCTCATTATATTTAAATGTTTGTAATAAACGTACATGCTGAATTCCTAAACCACAATACTTCTGTACTATTATAGCAGCAAAACTGTTGCATTATTAAAATGCAACCTAGTCCTTGCCTATTATTATTATCAGCTCTAGAGTAACAGGAAGAATTTCATATGGCATTAAAAAAAATGTTAATAGCCTTCTAATATAGAACCAAATAATGCTGAAGTTTCTCTACTACATTATTATATCTGCTTTGGATAATATATTTTTTAGCTAGACGAACCACATCATATAGTTGAAAAGTACCTTTGGAGGTCAGTTAGTGTGTTTATTCTCTCATACAGGACTAGCTTTATCTAAACTTTATCTGAAGTTTTAGATAAAGCTAAAATTAGCTTTCTCTAAAGCTTTACCAAGCACTGGAACAGGTTTCCCAGAGAGGTTGTGGAGTCTCCATCCTTTGAGTTTTTCAAAAGCCAGTGAAAGGCAGTGGATGAAACAAGCTCCAGTTTCAGAGGCTTTTCACTAGAGACACCTGCCCCATGGGAGAATCTCAGTACCTCAGAATGGTCTTTGTGGAGGTCATTAAAATTTCCCAGGTTTACTTCTAATATTTAGTCTAATATGGTAGTTTGACAGAAATCAGGACAATCTATTTAACTGTTTTGACAGCACATATGTCAATGATACACTGTTTGAAAATGTCAGAAAAAAAGCATTTCAAAATGTTTTTGAAACAATTCAAATCTAGCCATTAATTACAAACAAATAATAGTCCATTTCTCACTCATCTAAATAACCTCTCTGTTGCGAACAAATTCAAAGACAGTAACGCAAGGCTAACAATTCAAATGAGCAGACTCTTACTGTTTTCAGTAGGTTTACCAGGTCTGCCTTCTCTGTCTCTTCTCAGCACAAAACCTGTGTCTGACCTTGTACCTTCCACTGCTTTTCAAAGCTGAGCAAAGAGCTACTTCAGAAAAGACTGATGACAGAGCTCCCGAGAGCTGTGCAGCACAGGTCGCCTTGCAGGAGGATGCACTGGTGATTCTTTACATGAGGTAAGGGAGCTGTTTGGATGTAAAGGCTGCAGTCCCAACCCTTGCTAATGATTTCAAAGCTGTTTCTTAATCCTTCTATGAAGAGTGAAATATGTAGGATTCAGATCACTGTTAGGAATAACCACACAAAATAGTATGGTCTATGTTATGCAAGAGGTTAAATAATACCTTTTCTTCTTAGGATCCATGTATTCATTGAATTTTCCCTCTGCTTTGCAGAAAGACTGCAAATCATGCCATGCAGTGATTTCAGGGAATTTGCAGGTTTTGGTTGCAGTCTCTATAAATGCGTACCTCTAAATATCCAATTTAGCTTTTATAATTTTTGGTGCACTGTAACTAATCACTAGATCTCACTGTGCTCTTGAAATAAATACTAAAGAAACATGCTATCATGAGAAATTACATTCACCCTCATCTCATATGGTAAAGGTGTGAACAAGTACAGGAAAGCATTGCCTACTTTACTGGTTTGTTTTTTTTTTAAAGGGGATGGAATGAAGCAATGGGCCATGGACCTTTATAAAGAGTGCTACAGCTTCATGATGCATTACAGTATTTTTCTAAGACTTCTTCTTCCATTCCAGAGAACGTTTTTCCTTCCCCTTCACAGTAATACAGCTGCAGTTCCTTGTGGAAGCATTAGGTTTGTGAGTGTTTTGAAGTTACCCTATCTACATGACATGGTTTTATCTACACACACACTTGTGCAGGACACACAGGACTGTATCTGTAATTCTGGTCTTCTGTACTTCAGGGAAATTCTGGGGCTCAAAAGAAAACTGGTTGTTCTGAAAGATCCATACTTTGCTCTGTAAAGAAATTCCCAAGAGAAGTCTAAGAATTTTGTCCTTATTAATCCTCAGTAAGTTACTATGGTAGCTTCTTTATTTATCCTCAATAAGTGACTAAGATAGCCTAACAACATCCAAAGATTTCTGTGTACAACAGGATGCCTGAACCAGGAGGGAACATTTGCATGATTAGATTAGTACCATGGGCTCTGGAGCAGGACAGGTGTCCACTGTAAGAGCATAAAGCCAAACATATGCAATTGCATCATACAGCTGTTCTGCAGCAGACATCTTCCATAGGATGGTATGTCTGCCATGTGGATCTAGTGTCTAAATTAAGCTATGCAAAAAGACACGTCTTGTTGCCATCAAGCTGCTTTTATGGGAAAGAAGATGTCAAGATTTTAAGAAAGCAAATTGAAATAGAAACAGAACACCCTCCAGAAAAAGTTATCTCAGCAAAAGAAACACAACACTGAGAAGAAAGCTTGTGCCAAGAAAGATTTACTTAAAGATACTTTATTACTATGATGAAAACATAGCTTGTAGAGCAAATCTGCAGAAAGGAGAAACTTTATCTCTCAGTTTCACTTGGTATCTTCAGCTGTCCTGAGGAGACAACTGACTTACACAAGTCATTAATATCCAGCACAAAAAATTACACCCCAAAACCGACAGTTTACAGTATTAGAAGAATGTAATTATTGTGTGACGGCAACTGTCGAGTTTCTTAAACTGCATTTCGAGACAATTAATTAAACTACACTATAGTTCAGGAAACGTTTCAGGCTTACATGCTGGAGGATTACACAATCAAATTCCTTACTGGTTTCTTTGCAATTGCATAAAACTCCATTAAATACCAGAGAATCAAGCTTAAATACATTTAAAAATAATGTCTCAAGCAATAACTTTGCTATGCTTTTATAAATTCATATGCCTTGTCATTGAAAAAAAGGTCCAAAAGGTAGAAGGGAAACTCATCGTTAAGGATACACACACCCAGACATGACCCTATGTGCATCTGTGTGGGGGAACTATTCTTTAAAGGAAGACACTGGTGAACCATCCAGAGCTATTTAGTCTGTGGCATCTGTGATACAACCAGCTACAGATAGAGCCTATCTAAGTAATGCCTTCGAGATACGAACATCTGTAGAAAATAGGATCTAGACACAGAATCTAAAAATATAAGCAGACCATAGCAAGGTTCTGATCATTATGAAACCTGGTGAAGTTACTGTGGTAACAAAAGTATGAGCACTCTAAAGCTCTTTATGAAGGCTAGTGATACTACGTATGGGATCCATTAAGTGACGTAGCCTAGATTGCATGTAGCCTTGCCTTAAATGAAAGCCCACCACATTCTGTTTAATAAAGTACTGTATTTCTGAGATCTGTTGTTGCAGCAGCATTAAACATGAAGTGCTCTCTTCCAGTTGGGTCATTCTTTATTCTCTTTGTATACATTATATATATATGTATGCAGGTGTATGTGCATGTGCAGCTGAAGCATGTAAAGAAACCCTACAACTGACTGCTTTAGGCTGCCTCTGCCAGAGCCCTCAGTGGAGTGAAGCATAAATTTCCTTAAGACCCTTTGGCAAGCTCATGCTCGACTCAAACTGAGATCCTTTCTCACCTTCTACAGAACTGCAAACTCATTA